>PVIA01002703.1:0-197288 GCA_004024845.1 Tonatia bakeri | reverse complement strand
AGCCTAGCCCAAGAAGCTAAAAGACAATGAAGGCTATTCCAATTGAATCAGTAGTCAGAAGATAGGATTTGTAAGAAATATATGAATAAGTTCACTTGCACAGAAGTGGGGAAAGACTAAGGCATGTGTTACCTCACCTGTTTTGGGAAAATTTGATGAAAATCCACAAAAAATTCCAAATTCAGTTCTCTAGTCAGGCTAGCTAACACCTGAGCAAATTTTAGTTGATAGTGTTAATCTGTATCTTTCTAATTTCATAAATTATGACTGCCTTTATGTTGGGAACAATCCTGCCTGGTTTCAGAAGCTGTAACCGCCACCCCCCCCCCCCCCCCCCCCCCCCCCCCCCGCCGGGTGGCTAAGGCTGAGCAAGAGACCTTGGGACCCTAAGCCACTAAGGAGATAAAGCTTATCTTCCTGGCAGGGATGCTACCTCTGCCCCCTTTTACTTTACCCTGCTTGGCCCTGGGCGGATGACTGGTTAGCCAATGATGGGTAAGATTCCTCAAAGGAGGGACAGCCTAAGACGGCCATGATCATGAAGGGGCCCTCAGGGAAGGACTTGGGGGGCTATAGAAAAAGGGGGTGATGGACCCTCAGCCCTCAGCTTTGACATATCCTTATTCTGTCTGCAAGAAGGCTCCTAATCTCTTGGCTGCCTTACTTCCCCTGCCCGACTTAAGTCTGAAACAATGTTGGAGGTGGGTGTGGTCCTGTGCTGGAAGAGCAGGTTCCCCAGGGGTGATCAGGCCTAAGAAAAAATGCATAAAATCCTGTGAAATCTGCTTTGCTAATACCCTCAATTTAAATGATAAGGGTCCAAGCATGAAATGAGTTAGTTCCCCAAAGTTGACCCTGACTCAGAATAAGCCCTCAGAGTTCTTTGAATGTTATCTATTGTTTGATTGCTACTGCATGACAATGATTGATGAGCTTTGTGTATATGTCCTGTATTCCTATGCAAATGAAACCAATAAAAGCCCATTGAGGAAAAGACTCCTGGTCCTTCCTTGGAGAGATCTGCCACCTTCCCAAGCATATCATGTCTTGGTAGATTTATTCTCATCTGTGGAGGCTGGGGGTGGGGGCCCCATGGACAGAGAGCCCCCCCACCTTCATAAAATTAAAATATCTTATTGTTTTTTCTAAAAATCTTTAGCTTATTTTCACTACTAAAATTTTCAAGTTCAAAGATCTACTAACTTGGTCACAGGTGTCTATTTTCATTTAAGTGTCTGTAAAATACCAAGTAGTCAAAGGGAAAATAACAATGAGGCAGTCAATTTCAGGTCAGATATTATTTTATTATGAGATCTCCAAAAGAGTAGCAATTGCACACCTCTAATTAAAGGGCTTTTTTCCCCAAGTGCTTAAATCTTGTATAGTATATTTTAATTTTCTTAAATAATTAATTTTGCAGACACTTATTGAGAACCTACACTATGTTGAGCATTGCTATAGGAGCTAGGGATTCAGATATCAACATTCCCTTTCTCAAGATGCTCTTGGTCTTAGTAATACAAATATGAAAATTTATGCTTCCAATATAGTATACTAAGCATACAATAGAATATGCAGAAAGTGCCATATTTTGGTCTATAAAGTAGAACATCCAGGAGAGACCCAAAGGAGAACATGTATTTCTATACAAATAAAACAAGCACTTCAATTGTTAACAGGGAAAGAGGGAGAAAAAAAGAGGACCATTGGGTGGTGATGCTTAAGAAAAGTTTGAATCAGGTCATGAAGGATATTAGACACTGTCTTTATATACTTGAACTTCATCCCATAAGCAATTAAGGCCTTTAACTAGAAGAGTGAGTTAATCAAATTTAATCTTGAAAAGTCCATTTGGGCTACCATTCGCAGAATGGCGTCAAGGGGCAATGCTTAGCATTGGGGAAACCGACAGACATGCCATTGTAGAAATTCTGGTGCAGATAATGAAATCATCAAATAAGACCCTGACGATTATATTGGAAAAAATGTTAAATGACTCCATATATTTTGAGGGAGGTATCCAATCTTCATGAGTAACATGATGCCAGTTATGAGGGGCAATTTTTTCCTTAAATTTAAACTTCTAATTTTTTTTGCTTTGGAGGATGGGATGACTGTGAAGATGGTGTTTCTATTAATTATAATTAAGATTGAAGAATAAAAGTAGGTTTTAGGGCACAATGAAAACAATGTAATTTTTTGATATTTTGTGGTCAAGTGTGAAAATGCCCATAGTCAGTTTGTACTATGAGGCTTAAGAAAAACACGCCTTAGCTAGAAAAATAAATGGAGTTATCAATATATAGCTCTCAGATACAGATTGTAAGTACAGAATAAGAATAAAAGTTCAGGAATAGAAGAATGAAGAATATTCATGTTTAAAGGGTTGGTGGAAGAAGAGTTCATTTAACAATGGTAAAAAGTGTTATGAAAATTATGAAGGAAAAGTCAGGAAAGAATGATATGATGGAAGTCAATTCCTTCAAGAACCTGTTAATCACAAATTACAGGATTGTTTTTGACCACTAAGATCCCTCAGGAAGAAAAACATTAGTCCTTAAAAAGAAATACACACAGAAAAACATACAGAAATTAACCTGGGAATATACTATCATTCTTAAATTCATGAGTGGACAGTATATGAATCCCAGAGAGAAAATCTGTTATCAGTCACTGGGGAACGTGGAGGAGAGAATTAGGATTAGTGAAGTCTAACATTTGAGGGTTTATTTTAAATGTGCTTTAGAATATGCAT
Source organism: Tonatia bakeri (assembly GCA_004024845.1). Classification (NCBI taxonomy): domain Eukaryota; kingdom Metazoa; phylum Chordata; class Mammalia; order Chiroptera; family Phyllostomidae; genus Tonatia; species Tonatia bakeri. The sequence continues at coordinate 194,533 of PVIA01002703.1, read as the reverse complement.
ATTGTTATATCCTATTAGTTCCATAATCTTCATATGCTGTGTCTCTAACTTGTTTAGGCAGACTAGCTGCTGTCTTCAGATTTAACAATACCGCAGTGTTAGGTCAGCACTGCAGTTGCTCAGAGGCCCATTTCTGTTCCAATGTGCCCCATACCTTGGAGCATTCCCATCATTATTCCTTATTTTCAGGGTTTTCAAACAATTTACTCATGACTTTTATATGGGTAGACAAGCATGCAATGAGTTTTCTATCATGGTTTACAAATCCCAGAAGAGCTCAGAACCAGTAACATTAGAAGACTTTGGTGCTTGATGTTTAACTTTTCTTTTTTATTTAAGTAGACAAAGTCCTTCAAGCATTGTTTTGAAATGACAAGGACAGTAGCTGTCCTAATTTTAGAGTAATATATTTTCTCTAAGTAGGTGACTCTTCAATAGTGGTTTTTTGTTTTTGGAAATTTTGTAGCTAGTTTTCGTGATTACATTTAGCTATTATGCCATTTATAGCTGTTGTTAATTCAATACCAATTTTGAAACTATTTCATTGTTTAATATTTGTAATATTTTAGTTAAATCAGCTGATTTAAAAGATAATGTACAATGTTATATTATTAATTTTGGAATATTAAAATAAGATTCTGAATTAAAAATCAAGTATAGCAAGTAGATAAATACCTGTAAACATTTTCATTCTGTTAAACTTACAAATAAGTACCACACTTAAAGAATACATAATTGCCTTATGTCTCTCAACTGCTAACATATAAAGAGATAGTCAAATGTATATCCTCAGAAGTTTCATCTGCTACTTCCACATGTATCTACTCACATTAAACATTCATGGCTATTATTTATTGACTCAAACAATTTAAATTCTAATTATGTGTTTTCAAGATCTACAAAGAATATAGTTCTCAAGAACATTAAGCTGAGTCTTAAAAAATATCTCAAAAATGCTCAGTAGCAGTAGCCATCAGGGAGATGAAAATTAAAACAACAATGAGATACCACTGCACACCAGGCAGAATGGCCAACATAAACAAATCAACAAGCAACAAGTGCTGGTGAAGTTGTGAAGAAAAAAGAGCCTAGTGCACTGTTGGTGGGAATACAGACTAGTGCAGCTACTATGGAAAACAGTATGGAATTTCCTCAGAAAACTAAAAATGGATCTACTTTTTAACCCAGTAACTCCACTGCTGGGATTATACTCTAAGAATCCTGAAACACCAATTCAAAAGATCCTATGCACCCTAATATTCATAGCTTGTAAATGAATGGATAAAAAAACTGGTACATTTACACAGTGGAATTCTATGCTGCAGAAAAACAGAATCCTACCCTTTGTGACAGCATGGATGGAACTGGAGAACATTATGCTAAGTGAAGTAAGCCAGGCAGTGAAAAACAAGCACCATATGACCTCACCTGTAAGTGGAATTTAATCAACAAAACAAATAAGCAAGCAGAATAGAACCAGAGACATGGAAATAAAGAACAAACTGACAGTGACCAGAGGGGAGGGGAGAGGGAGATAATGGGGGAAAGAAGGGGAAAGGTCGACATGGAACATGTATAAAGGACCTATGGACAAAGCCAAAGGGAGATGGGATTGAATATGGGAGGTGGGGGTGGATAGGGTGGAGGAGAGTAATGGGGGGGTAATGGGGACTGTAATTGAACAACAATTAAAAAAAAGAAAAAAAAAGAAATAAAAAAACAAGAATCACTAATTGTATTATTCCTTTTATATATCATTTTCAAAGGGATAACAATAATAGAAATAGAGAAAAAATTATCAGTTGTCAAGAATTAGAGAGAGTTGTAGGGAAATGGATGAATTTAGCTAAAAAGAATAGTACCAGGGAGATCTTTGTGGGGATATAATAATTCTGTATGTTAGTTGCAATGGGCAGTTGATTAAAGGAATATTCTCATGTGATAAAGTCACATGAAATTACAAGTACACATTATGTGAAAGAAAAAAGCACAAACAAACTAAAGCACAGTGCAATATTTTTCAACTAGCACAAGATCATTTTTTGCTAGGACTATAATTCACTATAACTGTTGAAAATTTAGCATCTTAATGAAGTTTTCCTAGACTGTATTAAAATAAAAAAATATATGAAAAGCAAAAACCAAAACTGAAAGTGAAAAGAAGACAAATTTTTCTTGACATGGAAGATATATAATGCAAATGTAACAATTTAAATCTCTAAGCAATAAAGCTGGATTTAAAATGTCAACAAAAATATAAATGTACAGACACATACATCTATGCAGAGAGAGAGAGACTGAAAAGACAGCCTACATATATATTTTTTCTTTTCTTAGGACTACTAATTTATTTCTTTTTTACATTGTGAAATAAGCAGCACTTACAACTTTTATTGTCATAACACAATATCAATTAAAAAATGGGCAAAAGACCTGAACAGATACTTCTTCCGAGAAGACATACAGATGACCAACAGATATCTGAAAAGGTGCTCAACTTCACTAGCTATTAGAGAAATGCAAATCAAAACTCCAGTGAGGTATCAACTCACACCTGTCAGAAGGGCTATTATCAAAAAGACCAGTAATAACAAGTCCTGGAGCGACTGTGGAGACAAAGAATCCTCATTCACTGTTGGTGGGAGTGTAAACTGGTACCTCCACTATGGAATGCAGTATGGAGGTGCCTCAAAAAATTAGGAATAGATTTACCCTAAGACCCAGTGATCCCTTTTCTGAGAGTCTACCTGAAAAATTAGAAACACATATTGGCAAAGATGCATGTACCCCTGTGTTTATTGCAGCATTATTCACAGTGGTCAAGACATGGAAACAACCAAAGTGTCCTTTGATAGATGATCGGATAAAGAAGATGTGGTTCATATATACTATTAAATACTATTCAGCTGTAAGAAAAGATGAAATACTACCATTTGTTACAACATGGATGAATCTTGAGAATTTCTTGCTAAGCGAAACAAGTCAGACAGAAGTCAAGAACTGTATATGAGGATGTGAGGATTCACTGGTATGTGGAACATAAAACCGAAAGCAACAAATGAACCAACAAGACAAATAAACAAACAAAAACTCATAGACACAGACAACATCATGGTGGTTACCAGAGGGGGAGGGGGCTCAGTGGTGGTAAAGAGTAAACAGGGTCGACTATGTAACGATGGAGAAAGATTTGACTTTGGGTGTTGTACACTCGATGCAATATACAAATTATGTATCATAGAATTGTGCACTGAAACCTACATAAAATTGTTAACTAATGTCACCTCAGTAAATTTAATTTTTTAAAAAAGCAAAAAGCAAAACAAAACACAACTGGAAAAAACAATGAAGCAAGCTGCCAGGAATTGCATCGCCAGCACAGGATCCACTAAAAAATTCAACAATGCTCAGTGTCCTCTGGAGACTGGAAAATGCTCAGTGGTTATTATTAACATGAGCACGAGCAAACACCCATGTGCATCATAAACAAAGACATAATAGTTCTTACTTCAAGTGCTATCTTTACTCTCTCAACATTTATGATTATCGTAGTGTCCATCATTCTTTCTTAGCATGGAAATTTATCCTAAATGTCTCAGGTAGCATAAGTCTGCATTTTATTTAATTTGCTGCTTTCAAGACTATCAGTTTAATTCTATTTATGACTGTCAAAAGAAAAAGAATGCAAAAATAATCACGATGATTACTCTGTGTAAATTTAGTCAATAATTTTCTGAGGCCACTTGTTATTTTCATCTGAAAATGGTGCTCCTGTCATGGCTTTGTCATTGTTATTTGTAGCTTAAGTAATGTTTTTCATTGTGAGCAATAAATAACTTTTATTTTCATAAAAGAACTTAAAAGTAGTTAAATTAATACAACTCTAACTCATGTTAATGATCAGAAGTATAGATATATTTTTAAATAAAATTATTTTGACTGATAAAATTGATATGACATTTTGCCTTGGAGTTAGAATATGATGCCATTTATTTTTCAAGGGCCCTCCAAAATTCTCAGTTGATCTGGATATGACTTAAATATTTAATATATTTCTGATGGAATGCATATACAGATATGAAAAAGCAACGGTGAACTTCCTTTGGCATATTAGAGAGAAGAGATTAATTTTAAATAAAAACAGAATACTAAATGAGCCAAGAAAACAGTTACTAATATTCATGCTAGTGTTCCAACCTCAAAATTCTCCACAGACCTTTTTTTAAGTACACATAAAATTCAACAGATACTACTAAAATAGTCTCGACATAGCAGTCCCTCTCCATCATAGTTGAGACCAGAACCAGAGTTTTTACTATGGGTTTCTACACCAGGACATTACTTTTGGTACCTATTTCTTGATCAATCACTTCCCAGAAGAGCTTCAGGCAAAATCATGATGTAGAGGAATCTTCAGAATTTTTCTATTTACTTCTATGTGACAGATCTCCTATCAAATGCACCCCAACTGTCTCTTTATGTCAACTACTGACCAATAAATCCACTTAGTTCAATCCATTGTTATGATTCACATGCATTGGGGCTTACTTATCCACACCAATCTTTGCTAGTCACCAGCCAAATTAGTCTCTCCTAAGTCCTACTCAAGTGATTTATATTATATAACACTGTAATTGTTCAATTCATTTTCCTGATAAAGGAATGACTACTACATCTCCTCAAGGCATGTTTATACTATTAGGGATTGTTAAGGCTTGGGAGAATGTTCTGGTTTGCCAGAGGAGATATTTTATGGTGGGAAGAAGAACTGTTTGACATCTGTGTTAGTTTGGGTCCTCCAGGAATCAGATACCAAGGAGTCAGAAGTAGAAGATGTTTATTGGGGAGAATGCCTGTGAAAAATAAAGGGGAGGGAGAACAGGAGTAGTCAAGAACCTTGACATTGATGAAGGCCTGACGCTTGTTTGAGAAGGGGGAAGAAGGAGTATTGAGGAGAAAAAGTCTGAGACTGGGGTGCACCCCTGAGAACATCTAGGGTAGCCCAACTCGAGATTCATTGTGAAGATTTGGCAGAGCTGGCCTGGCCCCAGCCACTCCACTGTACTTGGTCATTGGCCAGAAGCTGCCACGGAGGCTGTCCTTGACCCGAATAAACAGCATGATACCTCCCCAAGGCACTGTGGCCTAAGGCCATCAGCTAGATGTGCTCCTCTTGGAGAATTCTTCCAGGAGAGATCTGAAGGAAGGGACTGCTGCAGATTCCTCACCGATAACTGCACGCGTTTTAAAGCTGCCATTCTCTGAGCACGTGTTTCTTTCAGCATGAAGTGACTTTTTAAAATTTGTATGTATTGGTCCACTATTTCACTTCTGCATTTTTGCCTAAGTTTTGACAGTCTAAAATGAATTTATTCTTATCCTTGTTGCTTTGCTTTTAATTTTATTCAGTTCTGCAACTAATTTACTTCTCTCCTTTTGTTCATTATTTAATTACTTTATATTAAGTAGGCAGTTCATTGCATACATATACATTGTTACTTATTTGAATAGGCAATGTATGCATTTTGGAGAAAAATCAAAGTGTACCCCACTTTAATCTGTAGTCTAGGGCCCAACTAAAGGGATCCTTCATTGATTTTTCCTACAAATCTATAAGCTTCTAGCACATGCTGTGATCTCCCAGCTATACTGCAAAACATGCTTACAATACCTACATTGCTTCATATACTGTATTTTGAAACTCAACTAAAAGGAGAATCCTTTCTGCATGATTTTACATATCTTAGTTCAAAGATTTCTAGGTGAGTGAAACCCATTCTTATAGAGCAATTATAACAAAATATTGCATACACGGCTTTGGTTGGCATGTTTATCCAATAAAAATGCTGTCACACTCCTGTAATTGCACTGCTTGATTTGCAGTGCTTGTGTCTATTATTATAGTTCCAACATTCCTGATGGTGATGTTTGATTAATGTCATGTGACACATGGATGGCTGGTATTAGAATTTTAAAAACCATAGATAAGAAAATGTAAATTAGAATCTTAAAGTGTTAAGACAATTTAGGCAAACAGAATAATGAGAAATCCCTGCTAAATATATCTATTCTTCCAGAGCCTTAGGTCTTCAAAATAACTCTGCACTGAGAAACAGCTCAAGCTATTTCTATTTAGTGCTCAGCAGGGAATGATATGGCCTGGAGTGGCAGAGTCTGAAAGGGATGCTGGGAGCAAGCTGACTGACCAGCCTCCCATCTAGATGGGGTTCTGACAGACTATAGTGCTTTCAGGCCTTTACGTTCCTTCTTTCCTGTTTGACCTGCTTATTTTCATGACAAGCTTTCCATGAAAGCAGAGAAGAATTGCACATAAGATACAAGACAGAAATGAAAGAAGGGAGGAAAGATAAGAGACAGGCTGGCAGACATGCAGGTCGAGTCTAAGAAGAGGATGGCACAATGGAGAGCAGTCTGAACATATCGTGAAAAGTCATGAAAGAGCCGTGGCTTCCAGATCGGTTTTGGCCTCTGAGAAGTAATGAATCACATTCACATCCACACCCTACCATTGAACATCCTGGGGAAGTTACTTTTCTTTACTGTGCTTTATATTGAGTATAGTTGTTGTTTAGATTACACAGGATAATACAAGCAACATGCCTGGAATATTGCATGGTATATAAAAAGCAGCCTATAAATATAATCTACTATCAAGCACAAAAATGATAAAGGCACATACAGTATGAAATACGGTTCAGAATTCTGGGGAAGGGAGCTTCACTCTACACAACAGTACAGTGCTCCCCCCTCATTTTCACATCAGAGTGCACACACACACAAATGGTACTACTTATATGGCTCCCTATAGTAAACTGTAGGAAACTCAGAGCCCCAGGCAAGGTGGCTGGCAGACGTTGACAGCTGTCCCAGTGGTGTCCATCACCCCAAGCCTTCTGTGGATGCTCTGAGGCTGAAGGGATTAGCATTCCCCCAAACACCGGTGTGCTGTGGCTCATCCGCTGGGAAGCTCTGAAGTAACGTAAATTGAAAAGCTGAGTCACTCAGCTCTTTGCCATCTGGAAACGCATTCAACTGGGAGTTATAGAAACCCTCAGGCAATAAGAATTCTAAGGTGGACAGGAAAGGTCTTGTCTTAATAGCTCAACAGTGCCCTCAGATACCCTCTTTCCCATGTTTCCTATCTCTTCTCACCAACAGACTTACCACCCAATTTCAAGTTGCCATGGACGCCAGCCTGGATCATTTCCATAGCTTCTAACAGAGCTCCCTATGCCTGCCTTTGTTTCCCTACAGTCTGTAATTACTACAGCAGCCAGGGGATTATTTTATGACTAAGATTATGTGCCGTCTCCCCTTACCCCTAAGAGGAAAGCCGGTTGTTTGCCCCTGTGCAAAGGCACACAGCATCAGCCCCTCTCTGAACTTATTTCTACTCTGTTCCCAAACATGACATGTACTCTTTATGCCTTTAGTTTGATTGCTTTTACCCCCAAACACCACATATTGACCCAGATACTTCTGTCTCACTATTTTTAACTTGTAATGGTTAGTTTCATGTGTTAACCTGGCCAAGCTATGGTGCTCAGTTGTCTGATCAAACACCCGTTTACATGTTGCTGTGATAGTATGATTTAGATGCAATTAATATTGAAATCATTCAACTCTGGGGAAGGAAAATTGCTGTGCACAATATGGGTGAGCCTCATCTAATCAGTCAAAGGAGAAAAGGCTGGAGTCCCTCAAAGAGGAAGCGGTTCCACCTCTAGACCGCACTGGGACTCAGGACATCAACATCAATTCTTTTTTAAAAATTTACTGGGGAGACATTAGTCAACAGGATGGTATAGCCACTGTGGAAAACAGTATGGCAGTTCCTCAAAATATTAAGAATAGGGCTACAGTATGGCCCAGCCAACCCTCTTCTGGATATTTACCTGAAAAACTCAAAAACATTTATTCACAAAGGCGGTATATGCAGCCCCATGTTCACTGCAGCACTGCTCATGGTTTCCAAGACATAGAAACCCCCAAAGTGTCCTTCAACAGATGGTTGGACAAAGATGTGGGCCATACATACCGTGAAATACCACTCGGCCACATGAAAAGATGAAATGCTGCCATTTGTGACCATGAAAATTCTTGGAATTCCCAGTCTCCCCCCTGCCCTGCGAATTTCTGACTTGCCAGCCACTACAGTTTTGTCAGGCAATTCCTGAAACAAAGCTCTCTCTGTCCCTCAGAACACAGCCTGTTGGTTCTGCTTCTCTGCAGAATAGCAGAGAACGTGGATACATTTACACCACACACCACTGGCGCACTTCATCCCCTTTCTCTGTTTTATCTTTGCATTTTGTCTGTCCTCTCCCACTAGAATACAAACTACATTTAGGCGAGATTTTCTCCCCACAGCTTTAGAACAGTGCCTGACTCATGGCAAGTTCTCAATAAGTGTGTGTTGAATAGAAATCAAGTAAATCATGATGTTCTTCTGTTCCTAGCCTTCAGTATCTTCCCCATACAAGGTGACCGAGATGCATGAGATTAACATTGAGGACGTGAAATGGAAAACGAGAGAAATTCAGGGGATGGACAGACGTGCCAATGACATTTAGGGGCATGCAAAGGGCGAGTAAACTCAAAATAAAGGGTTTTCATGTGTGATCCAGAAAGGAGGCATTTCACAGACAAAGGGAAGTGGGCATGTAAAGACATTTGGGGGAAGTTTTATTAAAAATGAAAATAAATTACTTTAGAAACTAAATAGGCTTAAAAATCTAGTTTTGGAAATACATAAGTTGAAGTGGTGAAAACTTATATAAGCACAGAGGACCTGACTTCTACTGCTACTTAGCTGCACAACTATATGCAATGTATTTAGCGTTTCAGTATGTCCCTCGGCCCTACTGGGAGTGCTGTGATCCGTGCTTTATGTCCCTAGCACAGGCCCCCGCCCCCTCCATGACTGGGTCAGATAGCAGATGCGAAAACATCAAGAAAAATTAATACACAAAACTACACGTCATGCTTATAAGAATGTTTATGAAAATAGTAGTGGTAAGATAATGATTTTGATAGGTTATATGTTAACTTCTGAATATAAAATAACCCAAAAATCAAAATTAAAAATATTATCAATATTTATTATATTCAATCTATCTATATATATATCAATATATATTATCAAATATAAAATCAAAAGTCAAGATAGTGATGAAATGGCAGAGCATAGAGAGCAGGACTTTGGGGGCCATTTAATTTCTCAGAGAGGGAGGGAGACAGGCAGACAACCTCCTCTATGTGTGCCAAACACCTGGAAAAACTGGTATTTTTTAGTACTTTGGAGAAAATTGGAAAGAAAACTGCAAGTCTAGCCTCTCGCTCTGACACTTATAAATATGCATTATTAAATGTTATTGCACAGTTGTTTCCTCTACATGTGTTTCAAGTGAGCAGTGTTATCTTAAATGTATTATTTGGCTGTCACGATCTTGAGGGAACTTGACTGGAATCAGGCTGCCCAGCAGAGTATCATTAGTCCCCTAAAAAGGCAAAATTACTCTTTTTCAAATTGAACTATGATCATGATTTTTGACAAACTGCACAGAATTGATAACTCGATGCAGAGTATAAACTCTGTATTGCTTTTGAGTTGTATAGAAGGAGTTCAAAAGCATTGACAAATATAAATCACAGTAAGTGTGTGGAAGAAAAATATGGAACAGTGAAATGTCAGTGAGACAAAGGAGGGGAGAGGAAACACCTTGTTCCTGGCTTTGGAGAAAAATAAAGGTTGGTTTCATGATGACACAAACATCAGACTCTGTTCCCGTTTGATGTTTAATATACTGCTGTGACCATTAGCCAATTTGTTATTAAAGATTTTGCAAATCAAATGTGGCCCTTTCTATTTAATATCAGCAACCTATATCTTAAGTCTAGTTTATAAATTTATCAAATCTTAACTATACAAATCTATCAATAAATATTTATTGTGATTTTTTCTTGTGTATTTAGAACCTTGAAGGCCTCCTGTGAGACAAATATTACTACTTGGCTGGAGAAGCAAGCACTGCACACAGATAACCTTGACATTGCATGACCATGTTTGTGTCCCAAGCTAGACATACAATATAATAAAATGTTTACAGCTGACACTAGTTGTCATAGAATGTGGACCTGGGAATGGGTCATACCCCACTTCCACTGGGGCTAAGATCTGATTACACTTGTTCACATGAAGATTTGTGCCTTTATAAGCTAAGATCACTGCAGTTACTGAACATTTCCTTCAAAGTAGAATATTTTAATGCTGGAATATTTATGTTTGGGATGGAAACTCACAATCATGGGGGGATAGTTCTTGGATTTAGGAAAATGCTTCCTACATCTATGACTAGACGTTGATACATGTACTAAAAGTGCCATAACACCCAACAAGTTGGACTTTTATATTTCATATAGAAAAGAAAAGGACAGAAATAAGAGTATGCAGGTGAGTGGGCATTATATATTAATAACACCTGTGAAAGCACGCATTAGAATGAGAACTTGAATACCTACAACTCCCATTTTTATGAAAACAGAATATTTAGATTCTGCTTAGAAGTTTCTTTCTGTACTACTGAACCCTAAATGTTTGACATGACACTAACTCCAACAACTGCACCATTAGAAAGAGTTGTCCCAAGGTTATGCCCATGAGCAAAGTGTTCTTGGTCATCAAAGTTGGATGCTGAAAGAAAGCAGAGTGACTGGAGAAAATGAGTAGGTGAGAAAGATTGGATTTGGGGGAATATAAAACATTTGGATGCAAAAAGGTGACCATCTATGATGGCAATACATACACAGGAGGAGACGTCCAACTCTTAGAAATAATCTTGTAGCTGGAATTTTGATGAGAAGTCACATCTGGGAGTAAAGTGTCGTGAAAGGCCTTTTGTGAATTCACTTGAGGGAGTAGGTAAGAAAGATGAGAGGGGGACAGAGCTTGTCATAATTTGTAAGTAAATATTTTCCCAATGAAAGTCTCGAAGTGAAGACTAGGGATCTTTGTTTATTAAATAAGCACCCACAATATATACAAATATATATTTGCTTAAGAGAAAAAGCAAATTTGAGAGGAAGGGTCCCTGCATCTAAAAGAGCTGTAAAGAGAGCATTAGCAGGTTTCCAGCATTTTAGAATTCTCCTGTGTCACCCACATGTGTATTCAGAAAGGAGTTACAACTGAATTGTAATTTCAGATCCAATATCAAGCTTAATTTCAGCATTATGGTCACAGTTCTCAAATATCTGTCTCATCAGGACTCTTAAGGCTGCCACAGCACACTTAAAATGATGCTGAATTTCTTTGTTTCTATCAAGCTGTGGAAAACATCTTTCAAGTTCGTTGGGTCAAACGTGATGAGCACAGCTAACACCTTGAGAAGCAAGTCAACACTATTCTCAGCATTAAGCCAAAACAACACAACAGCATTTTTTTTAGCTTTCTAAGATACTCTTAAAGTGTGACAGGTAGAACAGATATAGAATAAGGACTAGAACAATTCCACAAAATAGATAAACCACTTTTGAAACAAATAGAACCATTTCACTTTTTATACTTTTGAGGGCAAAGGAAAGAAGAAATCCCAAGAAAGTATGATAAGTCATACTTAAAAATATAATAGTATCTCGGCTAAATTCATTCCAGGAGATTTTTATTAAAGATGTTTTATAGATCCTGAGTTAGCTCATAGACTAATATAGTTTTTAAGGGAATGTAAGTCTTACTACAGTAAAATTTTAGACATTCCAGGCACTGAAGCTTTAATGAGGGCAATATAATTGTGGCAGAAAGGTTGTTACCAAAGATGTGGCGACCCTTCCTTTGGGTAAGGCTGTCACTGAGCCATGGTTTTCCAGTCATGGACTACGCATCTGAATTCCCTTTGACTGTGTGACTATGTGATCTAATTGTAGTCTCAGACTATTGACAAAAATTATATACTTGCCTTGTTTCTTCTACTGTGTGTCTGGAATAGTGAATATGTGGTTTGGATATTCAACAACCATCTTAGTGTTAATGAAAAGACTAATGGAGAAGAAAATGGGTTTTATTGGCATAGAAGGAGTAGTTCAGAGTATGTGTGGATGAGACCACCCAGGGAGATTTCACAGGGTGAACATAGTGCTGGTTTAAGGACAGAAGTTTGAGACACAACAACGTATAAGAGATAAGAGGGAGGTATAAGAGGAGCACTCAAATAATTTACAAAGGAATAGTGAAAGCCCTTAAATAGAGAAAAACTTGCCAGAGAAATAGAAGAAAACGTTGTAGAGTCAAAAAACAGAGTTTTCAGAGTTTTAAAATCAGTATGTGTATTATCACCCCAAGGTACCCACTTTTTTTTTGAAACTTACCAATTTTTGGAATGATGTGGGAGGAACATCTTCCAATGGGCATTGAGGGCAAAATCCTGACTATTGTTTTCAAATAAGGAAAGAGAAGTAAAGAAATGCACTACCTGCCCTGGCTGGTGTGGCTCAGTGTATTGAGTGTTGGCCTGAGAATCAAAGGAAATGCACCACCACAAAGGAAACAACTCTATGGAAGACTGAATGGAAAGGGAGAAGTAGGGGCTTATATAGAAGGCAATGCTATACAAGTATAAACACTGGGTCAAAGGTGGGGTGTATTTACTGGTTAAAGGAATAGAGGAAGGAAAACAGCAGGAATGATAGGTGCAAAGTTGGGTAGTTCAGTCTGGTCCTGGAGGTAAGTAGGAGCTATGATTAAAAGTGCTGGTGAAGGAACTAAATTTAAAGAGGAAAGGGAGATATCTGTTTCCCTGGGTGAAGGGAATTAAAGATGATGGCAGATATTGGCAAATCTCAGTTAGAAGGAGGCGTGTCCACACGTAGTCCTCCTCCAACCTCTGTGTAGTGAAGTTTGAATGGCAGATTAGAGGACCTCTTGCTAATCAGTCAATTAACAATTATTAATCTAGCACTTACTATATTCCAGGAACTTCAAGAAATGTAGTAGCAAATAAAATATTCATCACTCTTATCTCTCTTTATAAAGATTGTGAGGTAGTAGGAAATTTTACTAAATTTCAATTGATTAAGAGCTTTTTTTCTAAATTGAGCATCATTTCAGGCAGTAGTCTTCATGGCAGGGGAAATGGAGCTCTTGATGGATCCTCTTTCCCTGATCAAATATCCTTCGTGTGGAAATATCCTCTTCTCTAGCCAACACTACAGCAGCCTGCTGAATTCTTTACAACACAGCCTTACCCAAGGTGAAGATAAGTAATGCAATCTGGGATAAGTTCCCACGTATCATTTGCAAGCTATTTCTGCTTGTCCTGTCTTCCAGAGAAGAGTGCTCTTTCATGAAGAAAGTATGCCATCTAATCCGTCTCCCTCTTCTACAGTGCCTGGCAGGATATTGAGTATTTAGATAAGTAAATATAGTGCTATTTTGATGATGATTTCGAATATATTTAAAATAATTGTAATATAATGGAATAATTATAATATTTTAGGTGATTTTTCAATTGTCTTGTTTCTCATCTCTATATGATGCAGTTGGACAAACTAAATATGATCCAATATCTCATTCTGAACAAGAAAAACATACACCTTCGCATCCACTTAAATTATAAATGACATCCAAGGGTCAATGTTTTCCCATTCCAAAAGAGACTTATGAATTCTAGTAATTAAATAGCATTTAATTACATAATTACAAATAGCATTTGTAATATGCTTTACAGTTCACATACCATCATATTCTAAACCATTAAAAATCGATTTTGTTAACAACCCAAGGATGATTTTGGTTCAATGCTAGAGATATTTTCATAATGAAACTTTGCTGCCCCAGATTTTCAGGAACAAAACCCAGGAAAACAAGCTTTCTAGAGTGTAGCCAGTGGTTTGATGCTTCTAGGAAAAAAGTTAACATAATAAAATCTAGAGGAGGCCTGGGGAACACAAATGTCCTCAGTGATTTCAGGAAAATTAGAATCTAGCTATTACTACAATTAAATAGAAATTGACTTTTTTAAATCCTTACTTGAGAACATACTTATTGATTTGAGAGAGCGAGAGAGAGAAACTCCAACCAGTTGCCTCCTGCATGCACCCTGACCAGGCAGGGATAGAATTCGCAAACTTTTTGTGTACCAGATGATGCTCCAACCAACTGAACCATCTAGCCAGGGCAGAAACTGATTTTTAATGCTTCTTTCAAGTCAATGACCTCCTGCTAGCAAATATTTTAACTACATTGTGATCATTTCAAAGAAAGAAAGAGTGGGTGACATCTACAATCTCCTTAAAAAAAAAAATACAACCAACATGGGCTGATGTGTTTCTCTTAAGCCTACATAAAAAAATGGAAAAATGTTAAATCATGGTGGAAGTGGAAGTTTTTATTATAGTGTTCAGAATTTGAGTATTCATAGTTAAACTTAAATGATACAATTATAGTAATTAAGTGTGGAAGAGTAGGACATGTCCAGTATATTATGTCACATAGACAAATGAATAATTACCCAAGGACTTTAAATATGTGTTGAATTTTAACACATTTGAAACTGATATCTACCTTTATATTGGCAGAGCTTATGATATCAGAAGAAATCACTCAAATATTTCAAATTACTTTATAGATAAATAACATTCCATATTAGTATTATATTTTCCTGTTTGTATAAGATTTACCACTGATAACGTACTCACTTAGGAATAGACCAGAAACCTTTCTAGCATTGTTCTCCCAGAATGCTTAAAGTGCTCTAGCTGTATGAATTACCATTGGACAATATGGTACACATACAGCTGGTGCTATTCTTTAATAACTCTATAATAGCCTCTAATTGTTTAAGTGGCATGAGTTGCACATCTCTCACGTTACATTAAAACCTAGAAATCATTAAGCTTAGTGAGAAGGGCATGTTGAAAGCTGAGAAAGGCTGAAAGTTACACCTCTTGCACCAGTTAAACCAAGTTGTGAAAGCAAAGGAAAAGTTCTTGAGGCAGATGAAAAGTGCTCCTCCAGTGTCCACAGGAATAACAGGAAAGCAAAATAGCCTTATCGCTGATATGGACACAGTTGCAGTGGTCTGGGAAGAAGATTAAAACAGTCACGGCATCCCCTTAAGCCAAAGCCTAATGTGAAGTCAGGTCCTAACACTCTCAGTTCTTTGAAGGCTGAGAGAGGAAGCTGTAGAGGAAAAGTGTGAAGCTACAAAGGTTGGTTCATGAGGTTTAAGGAAAGCAGCCGTCTCCACGACATTAACCATGAAAGATGAAGTAGCAAGGGCTGATGTAGAAACTGCAGCAATTTATCCAGATCTAGCTAAGAAAGGGGCTACAGTAAACCATAGACTTTCAGGGGTAGACAAAACAGTCTTCTATTGGCAGAAGGCAGCATTTACGATGTTCCTAGGTCTAGAGGAAAAGTCAACGGCTGGCTTCAAAGCTTTAAAGTGTAGGCTGACTCAGTGGTTGATGCAGCTGAGGACTTCCTGGTAAAGCCATGCTCATTTACTGTTCCAAAAGTCTTACGGCCCTTTAAAATTATGTAAAATCTACTCTGTATTTTACTAATAGGATGTAAAAGCCTAGATGGCAGCACATCTTTGTACAGCATGATTTACTAAATATTTTAAGTCCACTGATGAGACAGCTGCTCAGAAAAAAAACACTTCCTTTCAAAATATGACTGCTCGTTGACAATACACATGGCCCCCCAAGAGCTCCGATGGAGAGATACAGTGAGATTAATGTTGTTTGCATGCCTGCTAACACAACATAATACGCTGTCTATTCTGCAACCTATGGATCAAGAAGTCATTTTGACTTTTATGTCTTATTTAAGAAATACATTTTGTAAATCTATGGCTGTCACAGGTAGTGATTTGTCTGATGAATCCAGGAGAAGTAAATTGAACATCTTCTCGAAAGGATTCACCATTTGAGTTGCTGTTAAAAACATTCATGATTCACGGGAAGAGGTCAAAATCTCAGCATTAACAGGGGTTTGAAAGAAGTTTGATGCTGATGTTCGTGGATGACTTAGAGGGTTTTAAGCCTTCAGTGAAAGAAGGACCTATAGGTGACGGAAATAGCAAGAGGACTGGAATTAGAAGCAGAGCCTGAAGGTTTGGCTGAATTGCGGCAATTTCAGGATAAAACTTAAAGGAATGAGGAGGTTTTCTTTTTTCTTATAGGTGAGCAAAGAGAGTGGTTTCTTGAGATGGAATGTAGTCCTGGTGAGGACTTGAAAGGCTGTTGAAATGACAACAAAACATTTAGAGTATTACATAAATTTAGACAATAAAGCAAAAGCAAGGTTTGAAAGGATTGATTCCAATTTTGAAAGAAGTTCTGTGAATCAAATGTTATCAAAAAGCATCACATACTCCAGGGAATTGTTTACGGAAGAAAGAGTCAGTTGCTACAGCAAACTTAATTTTATCTTCTTTTAGGAAATTGTCACAGCCACCCCACCCTTCGGCAGCCACCACCCTGAGCAGTCAGTGACCAGGAGCATCAGGCTGAGATGCTCCGCCAGCAAAGACATGGACTCACTGGAGGCTCAGATGATGGTTAGCATTTTTTAGCAAGAAAGTGTTTTTTTTTAAATCAAGATATATATAAAACACTTTTTTAGACATAATGCCTTGCAGATTTAATAGACTACAGTACAGTGTAAACATAACTTTTAATATACACTGGAAAACCAAAAAAGTCATGTGACTCACTAATTGCAATATTCACTTTATTGTGGTGGTCTGAAACAGAAGTGAGCAAATTCTATGGGAGAAATGGTGCCCATAGACTTGTTCAAGGAAGGGTTGCCACGAGTCTTCAATTTGTAAAAAAATACAATATCTGTGTAACACAATAAAGTAAAGCGCAACAAAAGGAGGTATGTACACTCAACTTGAAGAGTTCATTGCCATCTCAAGCTATCACATCAGGTGATTTGACTACAGCCCATCATCATCACATAAAGAAAGAAACTAACAAAAATCTGTGTCTTAATAAATCAATACATTGCTGACAAAGAGCATATGGAGACCCACACTGATAAGGCCACTTGAATCAGAACAAATTGAAATCTTTTAAAAAAATGAGTTGCCTAAAATTTGTCATCATTAATTATCTTTATGTGTAGAACACACAACATGATGTATTAAAAAAAGGATTTTTATTGTCAGAAATTAGGTTTAAATCCCATCTACATAACATACTAGTGTGAGACTAAAAAAGTGATGACTGTGATAGCTTACCTTCCCAGGATGGCGTTTATGGTCCTGATGTGGTAATCACTTAGTCACTCACTGGCACACTACAGTGGTGATGCTGAACCTCATTGGTTCAGGGTCGCGCCTGTAACCAAAGCGGGACCAATAGTTCTTCCTGGAGTTGGTATAGGCTTTGAAGAAAGAAATGTTCTTTCCTCATAAGTTAGAAGGATTACATTTTGGTAGCAATTTTGTCTCTGAGGGACAAAGCCAGGCAGCAGAGAGAAATGCATGTCAGAGATGAGAGATAGAGCCCTAACTTGCTGTGAGCCCACCAACGCAGCTGGGGAAGAAATAAGAACCTGTGAAAGCAGAACTAAGAGAGAGAAAGAGACCCATAGTAAAGCCATCCATGCAAGATTAACTCCAAAGACATGTGGGTTTGATAACACTAAGAGTTAAGCCACAGGGTGGGTCTAAGCCCCAGATTTTGCCACTTGTCCCCAATAATTAGAACAGTGTCCCATTTGCTCCCCAATGTGACCTGGTTTGGAATAGTTTCTCCCCATTCATAGCTCAGCACCTGTATCTTACCCACATTACCTGTATTCTCATCTTCTTCTGCACCAAGGTTAGGCTTGAGGTAGAGGGCAGCCAGCAAGACTGTAAGGGAATTAAAGAAAGGATTAAGAGATGTGTAGTTTTGGATTCTCATTACTGTTGCTAATTTCCAAATGTAGAATAGGGATGTTCCAGTATAAATTGAATGGAACCAGTCTTTTAGTTTTTACATCTATTGAAGTAGAATTAACAAAAGACAGTACACTTGGCACTTGCCAGACTGGAATATAAATTGCACCCTTGATGGCCTCACACAAACATCAGGTTTTATGAGATCAGTGAAGTTCCACAAGGAATTTGTTTGATAATATTTCATGTGCTAACATTTTCAAAGCTCTTGCTTAAAAATAAATTGCATACATTTTTATATTTAAAACAATACTACCTTTACTTACCTGTACTCTGGCATGCTTCCCAGAATAGGTAGGGCCTGCCGACACTGTTACAAAGGTATCCAGGTAAGGACACACTTGAATGTTATAACGCCAGGGCTGCCAGTAGTGGTGTTTACAGAAAAAATAATCTGTGAATAATTACCCTAAAAAGCCATCTTACTGACTGAAAATTCATATGTTTTCTATTAGTAGCTAAGGTTCATATTTTTATTTTGGACTTACAGTACGGTAAACAACAAACTGTTTTATGTAAATGGTACTTATTTATTATGTAAGTATTAGATTATTTGAGGAGGGAAAATATGTATTTTTATTCTGATACTTCAAGAGATGATGACCCAAATAAGGAAGAGATAAATGTATGTAAGTGCACTCACTGACTTCAAGGTCATTGCTCGCTGCTGGTGAACTGCACCGCCATGCTAGTCTCTGTGTGAGTCAATCTCAGAGGCTATCTCCTTCAGAACAGGTTCGTTACTTACGAATTGTGAGTGTTCTCTGTCCAATTTTGACACTAAGCATCAAAAAACTTCCCACAATAATTAGCCAGTTTTTGTTCAATAGTCACAAACTATGAGAATTCTCATTTTCTTTTTTAGTTTTCCACTAAATTGCATTAAGGACTGGTCTTGTTTTAAACAAAACATTTAATGAAAAATCTTCATTTAAAAATAAAGCTTAGGAAAAAGGACTTATGGACATGGACAACAGTGTGGTATTTCCTGGAGGCAGGGAGAGACATAAGAGGACTAAATAGTAATGGAAAAAATACAATAAAGATTCTATCAAAAAAAGAAATAGTTAATAGTTAATAGGTAAGCTTTCTTTTAGTTTAAAAGCCAAAGCAAAATGCAAAAGGCACATTGGAAGCCTTTTTTGCCAAACACTGTGGTCTCTGAATTTCAAGTTCAAACTGATGGAGGCAGCGCTGTCACACCCGTCACTTTCGATTATTCCAGCTACACTCGAATCAGTGTGTGACAGAAAAGGGCACCACACCCAGGGCAATAAGTATGAGCTATCATACCATTTTGGTCATAGAAAGGTCAATACCAGGCTGTGTCCAGGAAGGCAAATCACGGGCTCCTAATTTCCTGTAACTCATATCACTGTTATCGCTGTGCTCCTCTTCCAATTACTCAGCTATTGAGATGGCAGGCAATGAGATAAGTTAGCTAGGAATGGAACATATTTAATTACTTTTCTCTGTCATTGGAAAAACTGATTTTCATCAAGGGAAATTAGACTTTCAAGTGCAATAATGAAGGAAGAAACGGAATGGCCTTTGTCAGAGTTTTCCCACATAAACATAAGAAAAATTGTCCTAGCTTATGTGAATGGTGCATATGAAATGAGTAGAGGTATGATCATTATCTTTTAATAAAAACATTGGGGTAGTTACGTGCCTCTGACAGCTGGTATGTTGAATTGGCACCACCCAGCTGAGACTATCTTATCTCTGATAGAGGTATATGCAATATATCCTAGGTTTTGACAGACTTATTTCTATTTCTCACTTAATATGGACCCCAGAGCACTCTTTTCAATACAAAGGGCTCCCTTTCCTTGCGCTCTAGCAAAAAGTCACTGCAAAGTCTATTTAATTTTCTCCTCATTTCCTATATGCAAATCAAGTCTCCAATCAGTAATAAGTGATGATGGATCTAGATGTCTTGTGTTACTACACTGGCTATCTCAGGATGATTTGGCAAGCAGAGAAAACAATTAAACCAAACAGATAAAGCTATGGTTTTAATGAAAAAAATTAATTACACGCAATTGGGAGCCACACATGTCAAGTCAGTGTTTGCTTCACTGTGTCCTGAGAGGCAGATAGCTAGCAATAAGTTGACTGTCGGCACCCCATTCCTCATCAGAAGGCAGGGCACACTCCCAAGTTAATAAATAGTGATTCCGCCACATTTCCCCCTAGGGTTATGCACATCTCTGCAAAGAGATGCAGCTAAGGGATCTTTGCAGTTGATCGCAACTCAGTCATGCCTGTCAAGGGCATTTCTGGAAAATACTTTGAATATTTTAAATGGGTTATCTCCTGGGCAAGAAATACCTGTTCTGGATTTTAGTCCACTCCCTTTCTAAGATTTCTGTCTCTAGTAGGTAAGGTTACCAGAGGAGAAGGTGGGGGCAGTGCCCTGACACTGTGGCTTTTCCTTTTTCGTGGTTTAACCCTGCTAGCTTCCTTTTATCTGTTTTTCACTGCTTTCTTACAGAGGAAGATTTGCATATTTCAAACGGTGGCTTTGAAAGAAAACCCAATTACACATGGCCAGCCCTTTTTCCTGCCTCGTTTCTGAGGGCGAACTGTCCACGGAGAGAACATTCACTGCACTGGGGTCCTCTAAGGGTAGGTTTTGTCTCTGGAAGGAGGAAGGGCTTAGTAATCTGACCTTGGTGCTTACAGCACTGGCTGCCTGGGTTGAGGATCATGCATTAGGAAGCCCAAGTCTCTGCAAATATAAGCTCTATTCTCTAATATCGGCTTTATCTTAAATTAAGGGATATACTGGCTCTGTATTTGCACTTTTGTCTTATTTCTAAATTCATTTAGAACTTGGATAGGGAATCAGTATATATTTTACAGAGTGTGTATGTCCTAGATTCTGAGGGTAATGAAATCATTAAGCTCCTGTTGCTAAAATAACACACACAGACACCAAAGTTTTCCTCTGACTAGGAGTGAACTTGACTTGTCCCATTCTGTCTGAAGTCTATACCTTGGGAATAATGGACACCTGCTTTGCTGATTCCACTTGTAAGTGAACTTGGCACAGAAAAGGAAGGTAGGTCAGTTATAATAGTCTCCAACCCAAAACCTGGGTGACCTTGGGGAAATGTCCATGGTGGATAACATGCTTGTTCACACACAAAGACCTCATCAAACAGGTCAAATTCCAGGAAGGGAAGGAATATTAGCTCCACTCCCAACTGCCCACGCCCACAGTTTTGCAGTATACTTTCAAGGTAAGTAGCTCTCTCATCAGCACAGGTTCTGTGAGGGTACCATTCTTCTTTAATGCACTCAAACTTTATTTTATGTTACCCTATACAGAACATATCTGTCCAACTGTTCTGTTCTAATCTTAACAAGTAACCTGCCTGGATAACTCCTTCAGTGCCAACATATCTGGGAAACTGGCTGACATGTGGTTATAAACTTAACATAAACATTCCAAGTATCATGCACTCAGTTTTATGTGGGCTCTAGACCAAAGAGAAATATTCCACAAAAATTAAATACAAGTAGTTTCAGTATTATTTTATGATGCCTAGCATTTTTTAGGTTCTGAACCTTTCCATCCCTGAGTCATTTGAGTCACCACGATTCAAAGTTTTCTATTCTTGTCACTCACATGGAGGTTGAGTTTCCGAAAAGAAATAACTTCAGCCAATGGCTAGAGAGCTTTTTAATTGAAAGTCTACTATAGCAGCCCTATTCCAAGGAGGCACAGTTTTCAAAGCTCTGGACTTAGAGGAGTAGAACTGATTTTATGAGAAAATGGATTTCCAGGGAGGGTAAAATAAAAAAAATATGAATTCTACTTTATCAATTCATAAGGGAATTTTGGTAAACTTTCATAAGGTTGGGGAAACCCAATTCTCTACTTGACTTCAGAGTGTCTGCAGGATGAACACAGTTCTTGGAATCACAATGGCTCTCACCTGCCTGAGTCTCCCTCTGAGCCCTAACATGCAATTCTGGCTTCAGCATGGATTGCCAACGTTAATTTGAATTGCAGCGATATATTGAAGGGTAGGTCTCAAACCCAGTTTTCAAAATAGAACCTACCGAAGAACTAGGGTTCTTCCAGGGACTGGCACCTGCTCAGATATATATCTAAATAATCCTAAAACTACAGTCAACAGTGATCTAAGATAAATTTACTTTTCATTTTAACATCTCAAAGAATGAGGGGGATCCCAAGTGTATGACACAGAACATAGTTTTTAAAAGTTGCTATCTTTGTGATCATCTATTATTCTGACATCTTGCATTGTCCTTGAAGCTTCTCACACTTTACTCCCCCCACATTCAATGGTGATGGTCATTACAATGATAACAATGAAAATAATGAGGATGGATATAATGAAGTAACACGTATTGGGTGTTTATTCTGTACCATATATTGTTCTAAGTGCTTTATATGTGTTAACCTATTTTATTTTTTAGCTCAATAAAGTTCAAATTCTGTCTCTCAGTCTCTCTTCCTTCCCCCCATCTACTGTCCTTTCTCATGTCTCTATCAAATTATAACTTTTAAATAGCCTGGCTTAGTCTCTCTCTGTTTTTTTTTTATCATTTCTCATTTTTACTCTTTTTAGACATTTCCCATTTTCTTTATCACAAAAGACCCAAACTAGTTTTTTAAGAACTAAATTCCCCAGTAGAGTCAAAGGATTGGAGGGAGGTAGAAGGATTTGTGGCAGGTTGAGAGCAGATTAATAGCTCTGGTCTCTGACATACAGGATGGGGCAAAAGCAGGTGTATAGTTGTAAGAACAGAAAACACAGCATTTATTCTTGTATTATTTTCCTTACAAACAACTGTAAACCCACTTTTGCCCCACCTGTATATAGGTCTCTTTTCATTGTATTTTACCTTTTTAATGTACGCCACATGTGGGGACACATTTTAAATACATTTATTTTCAGTAAGTGTATATATACTCATAGGTACATTGGCATATGGTATAAAGACCCTGTCTTAAACTAGTTTTTAAATATGGTGGGGTCATGGACCCTTATGTGATGAAACTATGAGCTTTTATGCAAAATGACATATGATGACATGCACATGTCCTCTGTGTAATTTACTTGAAGTGGAAATATATACCATATGTATAAAATGTCTTGTATACAAAGGTATTTTAAAATATTTTTCTGATTCCTATTGTTTTTCATGTAACATAATTGTTCCTCCTAAAAATAGATCTAATTAAATAGATTGAACAGGAAAGTATATTTTAATTCCAACCTAAAGTCAATTTAAATAATAAGGCTACTATTTGGCATGGATACAATATTGAAAGTTTAATAAGATGTCTGATATTACAATGGGTAAGTTTTTTGTTTTTGATTTTGTTTTTGTAAAATCCACTGAATTTTGACTCTTAGCTGCGATGGCACTACGGTGCTGAAATCGCTGACTCACACAGGCTTGCCTGCAGCTGAAAATGGAGTGTGGTCTCCCACTGCTGATGCTGCTGGACAGTGACAAGCTTCTGTCCGAGGAGACCGGGATTCTCCAATACAGCCCGCATTGAATTTATGCTCTAACATTTTCTTTCTCCTGACGTGAGTGAGGTTCAGTTTGGCAGGGTCTCTGCCATCGATGGCTTTGTCAGCAAGAAAACGAGTATGAATCCATGTTTCAGTGCTGGGGTTAGCTGAGATAAAGTGACCTCCGAGAGCGCTGAGAGCGCTATGCACTGTGTCAGAGCATCGCGGATTTCTGTCTGCAGCCCAGGTGAGAATGCGCTGTGCCTCAGCATTGCCTCCTCCAGTCTCCTCTTCCAAATGGCAGATTAGCCAAATAAGTCCACGAGTTTTTTGGCAGCATGATTGATGTTGTTTATGT
Source organism: Tonatia bakeri (assembly GCA_004024845.1). Classification (NCBI taxonomy): domain Eukaryota; kingdom Metazoa; phylum Chordata; class Mammalia; order Chiroptera; family Phyllostomidae; genus Tonatia; species Tonatia bakeri. The sequence continues at coordinate 170,696 of PVIA01002703.1, read as the reverse complement.
GACCTTGCAACAAAAGATTTCCCTCACTTATGAAGCTGGCCACATGTGCCCATCAAGTTTAGAGAATCATTATTGAAACTTTCCCTGGACAATTTTTCTCAAAGTCGTATATTTTATTTAAAATGAGTAATAAAGATTTGTTTTCGAATTTGACAGTACATGTCTCAAAGATTGTTCTCTGAAAATTCAGTACATTTTGTGTAAGAGAGAACATTGCATTGAGTACCTATTTCCTGAGAAAACCTCTCAAAATAATGGGAATTCAAAGGTCAATCAGATGAACTTGCCTTCTAGTAGATAAAATGTATTTTAGGATTTCAAGCAATTTTTTAGTGCCATCTTATACAGATGTAGAAAACCAATGAATATATTGAAAGGTGTCATTATTGTTTCACCTTTTGTGTTCTGATTAAGTGGCATTGTAACCAATTATCCCATGATTTACCTCATCATGGTAGAATAAATGTCAGAAGTTCTGGATAATTGCTTTTTCCGTGTTATTTTGTTGGTGTTCTATATACTAAGTCAGCAACATATCCAGGGCTCACAGCTTCACCAAGTTATCTTCAGAAATCTGGGGCTATCTTTATCTAACCTTGTAGAATAGTTCAAGTTTACATAAGGATGAATCCAAAATGTTGGAAAAATAACATCTTTTTCAAAAGAAGCTTTAACCTAAAAGAAATTCATTGCCAGGTATACTTTACAATGAACAGATGTTGTTTTATTCATTTATTTTTGTGGCCATTAGGGCATTTGATGAGAATCTGATACACAGGAAGGGTTTTAGCATTTTTGCTAAATCATACCTGTTAATAAGATAAAGCTGACTTATATAAATTGTACTCACTGTAGCAGGAAGAATAATGTCCACATCCTAATCCCTTGAACCTTGACTATGTTATTGGACATGGCAGGGATTTTTCATGTGTGACTAAATTCAGGGTTTTGAGATGGACAGATTATCCTGGACTGTCTCGGTGGGTTCACTGGACTAACAAAGGTTTTCATAAGGGCAGGGGGATGGCAGGAGAGTTGCGGCCAGGGAGAGACACAAAGTAGCCACACCGCTGGCTTTAAAATGGAGCAAGAGGCCACAAGATAAGAAAGGAAGGCAGCCCCTAGAATCAGCAAAAGGCAAGGAAATGAACTAACAATAAATAATAATGGTCTGTGTAGTACACTTATGGAGGAAAAACAAAGTCTATATGGCATAAAGTCATTTATAAAATTTTTTTTGGATTGGTCTGTCTGTTTTTTTGTAAAATATTTTTATAGACATAGAAGTAAATAGATTAAAAGTAACGTATAATTGTATATGTATCTATGTATATATATACACACACACATAATTTTGTACACACACACACACATTAGTGTGGGTATTCATGATCCATAATCTATGTACAGGGAAGGAATGTTAAGCCCAGAGGTCATATATGACATGATGAAGTTAAACCTGAGATAAAACCCAAACTGTCTTCCTTTTAGCCTTTTACGTACTATGATTTCACACTGCCCAGCTGTGGGGGAGCTTTGTCCATCAGAGCTCTCCCGGCTGCCTCAGATGAGAATAAGTCTACTGAGACATGATCTGCTTGGGGAGAAAAGGCTGACCAATCTCTCAGAGGAGAAAGTTCTCGAGCCTCTCTCTCAAGGGCTTTTATTGAGTTTAGCTTGCAAAAGAATGCATATCAAAGAAAGGAGGTATGGTTTACAGATGACATGTCTGGGATCACAGGGGTCCTTTTGAATCAGGGTCTGGTAGACAGGGTGATGCCAATTAGCCATAAAACCTGGGGAAACAAACTTATTTTGTGCTTGTGCTTGGACCCTCAACATTTAAATTGAGGGCATTCATAGCAAAGCAGTTTTCGCAGGATTTTGTACATTCTTTCTCAGGCTTGATTGCTCTCCACTGGAAACCGCCGTCCCGGCACAGGGCTGCACCCCACTTCGGCATTGTAACAGGCCTGAATCAGGTGGGGGAAGCAAGGCAGCCAAGAGATTAGGAGACTTTTTACAGATAGAATGAGGACTCAGGCTATGGCAAAGCCAAGGGGTGAGGGTCTTTTATCCCTCCTCCATAATCCCCTAAATCCTTCCCTGATGGCCCCCTTCACAACTGTGCCTGTCTTAGTTTTTTCCATCCTTGAGGAATCTTACCCATCATCGACTATCCAGCCATCCTCCAGGGACCAAGTAGGGTGAAATAAAGGGGGCAGAGGCTGTACCCCTGCCGGCAGGATAAGTTTTGTCTCCTTAGTGGCTTATGGTCCCAAGGTCCCCTAGCTATGTGGCCTTTTCACCTGCCAGTGGGGTTACAGCTTCTGAAACCAGGCAGGATGGTTCCCAACACCCAGCTACAGAGATCCTAATTTTGTTTTAGGCTGAAAACAATGCTAGGTGAAAATAGCTTCTTTGTGAATTATTTTATTTTAATGACATAAAGAAGAATAATAGCATCAATACTAAACTTTCATTTTATAACTATAGAAGATCAGCATTTTGAAAATTGTGAGAAGGCAGAGCAGTCTCTTATGCATTGACAATTTTTGTACATTCTAGGCACAAAGGTTTTAATTCTACAGTTCTTGCTCTGACAAAAAGCTCATTTAACTCATGGATAATTTTGCCTCAAAAGTCTACTACTATCTCAGCAATAAAAACTTCTTTTAATAGTTGAAACATATGTTATGGTGTATTTTTTTCTTAGCAATGTCAACATACAAATTCACCACCAACAGAAGACCAAAAATAATGTCTTAAGAAAAATGTTTTGTTATTAAATATAATTATAAACAAAAATTAATCATGATTGCAATCCAATTAACTAATCATAATCAAATTTAGAGTTATGTGATTTGATAGGATTTTTTTCAAATAATTACCTCAAATAATTACTTTGAGGTATCCTGCACAAACCTTATGCAAAGTGCTACCTCTTCAGCTTTATGGTGACTTTTCCCAGTTTAGTGATGATATTAACAGCAAAGTCCCCTATTTGTTGATTGCCTGCTGTGACAAGTGCTGTGCTTAATGCTTCAAGCTACATTCCACCCAAAACACTTGGTTTTCTTTGGTTCTGTCTTAATTATTTATTCAAACATCACCTTTCCATCATTCTTTTTTATCCACTCTCTAGAACTCCTGTTAGCTGTTTTTCAAAACTCCACCTCTTCTAAAATTTTTAATATTTCTGTCATACTTCCAGGATCTGATATGTTGAGACCTCATGAAACATCTTGACTTGTTTTCCAACTTAATGATTCACTTTTAACTGTGTCTGCACTTTGTTAATTTCCCCATGTATGGTATTTTTCCTCAGTGATGAAATTTTTAAAGTCCATTATTTCCAAATAATTTTGTTGTATGCCTGCACGCTACTGTCACATCTTTTTGAGTTTAAGGAATCTTCACTAATATGAATTCCTACATGTGGCATTAACTTTAGTTCTACATGTGTTGCCTGATTTCCGTCTTCATTTTACAGACTGGAAAGCACATCCTGAAGTGAACCCATGTCCGATCTTCACAGACTTCTAGCGATAGGAGCAAGAGAGATACACTAGGTAAATCACTATCAACTATGGATGTGTGATTACAAATCATGGTGAGCTCTAGTTGATGATGACAATGATGATGATGATGATGGTGATGACAATGAGGATGATAGAGTGAAAGATTGGGAGAGAAAGAAATAATCAGGGTCATGAATCAACTCTGATCTTTTGGAGCACAACCAACTACAAGCCTTAGACTACTACTCTGAACCATTTCATAAGAGACACATATAATTTACTGTTTTTGTGGAATCCCTTTGTTATCATAGCTTAGACTGGATCTGGCCTAGCTGAGTCAGAGAAACAGATCAGTACTTCAGATGGCTGATGATGTCTGGGAAATGTGAAAAATATCCGAGGGCCAAATCCCCACCTGCCTTCAGCAACAGTCAGGACACCTAATCCATGACTGGGCAACCATGTACCAAGGTAAAAACTCGGGATATCATCCTACAAAAGGAAAATGATGAGACTGAAACATGGAGGTCAATTAACTCTTTCTGTTCCCATGATCCATTTTTTCACATTCACTGCACCTGCAGCCAGACCTAAGCAGGGGATTAAGTACAGAGACCTGATGGCCACTTTTCAGTTTACCAGTGACTCAGCCTTGGCATTGGTCCTGGACACTCTCCTTTTCAACAGTGCTTTCCTCTCATTTAGTCATTTATTACTTTTCTCTTCAATGTGATTACATCTTTTTATACAATGCCAGGAATTGCTCATGTTTTTTATTCCTCTGCTAATTGAGATCCAATGCTTTCATGCTTTAAGAAAATACTTGTATATAGTATCATTTTTTATAAATTTAGTTGGGATATCAAGTTCATGACTTATTCTTACTCCACATTTTTGATGATTTAATTAATGCATTGTCTTTGAAAATACATTTAAGATAGGTGGGGAAGGAAGCAATATTTATTATATGTTTCAATTCTTGAAAATAAAAATTCTTTTTTTTTTTTTGCTTTCCTCTACTTATCCATTCTTGACTCAGCAGCCAAAAAAAATATCACTAGCCCTGCCCAAACATGTTTTGCTTTGCTAAATCTTCTCATTTTCAGGACTTAGCTAAATTGCTACTGATGACTTATCTTGTCCCTAAATACAAATTTGATCAACCATTTATTCTTTTATACTATCTTGTTTTTTAATTCTTTAATATTTATCATTATTTTAAGTTATGCCCCTAGTTTGTAGTGATTTACTTAGTGTTTGTTCTCTCACTGGAGTTTCAGGAAGGCTAGAAGAATTTTTCCTTCTTTGTTAATGTTTCCTAATGCAATGTAAATCTGGAGCCTAGTATACCATATGGCATATTTCATTGACTTGAAATATATTTGTTGAATAACTGTAGGTGTGATCTTTTAACCACTGGTCTAGAACATGGACCTATAAGCCAACTTGGGAAACGGAACTCTTCTACTATGCCAGACATTGACTATTTGACTAATGAATGGCGAGGAAATTTGAGCAGTCATAGAAATTGGCCAGTGCAACTAGAGTAACATGAATATGGGAATATGCAGGATTTGAAGGGGTAATTAAAAGTCAGTATAGAATTGTTTCCATATTTAACAACCACTAGAGTTACTAATACATTAATTCAATATCAGCATAAAGAGATGGATAAAATAGGGCCACACTGATGCAGATCAGGCTGGCAGGATCCATGTGTTGTGGCCGCAATGAACAAATTCACACGGACTACAGAAGTCCTATGGAGAAAAAGGGACAGGATGGCAGCTCTCTGAGTGAGAGAGGTCCCTGGCCCCTGCCTGGGCAAGCTTTTATTGCTTTTCTGGTACATTACATTGAGGATGGTCCTCATTTACTATGCACAGGTTCGCTGTAGGTGATTGCCTTTTATGGATAACAAAGGGAAGAATGTTGCTAATGACTTCAAAGAGAAGGATGTTACAGATCCAGGGGAAAAGTGGTTGAACTGGTCACACTCCATACTGGGGAGGTTTAGCACAGACTTTAGGAAGTTACAGTAAGCACTTGCTGCCTCAATCCAGAGTGAGGGAGTTTTAGCAAAAGCAAGTCTCATAGCAGCCTAGGTACAATGACGCCAAGGGAGAACCTATCCGTGGGTGTGGCTCCTGTGTGCCAGACCTCACTCCTCACCGGTCTTTCTGGGTGGGGTCTGGGCTACATTCCCACGCTGCGTGGACCGGTCCCTTATACCACGCCTAACTTCTCCCTTTATAGCTTGTAATACCAAAGCTCTTTAAAATTTAAAGAGATTTTATCACGTAATTTTTATCTCAGGTCATGCCCTAATAAGCCTGATAACAAAGTATAAGAATCAAGTTTATTTTTGCCCTGGCTGGTGTAGCTCTGTGGATTCAGCGCGGGCTTTTGAACCAGGCATCGCAGGTTCGATTCCCAGTCAGGGCACATGCCTAGGTTGCAGGCCATGTCCCCCAGCAACCACACACTGATGTTTCTCTCTCTCTCTCTCTCTCTCTCCTTCCCTTCCCTCTCTAAAAATAAATAAATAAAATCTTAAAAAAAAGAATCAAATTTATTTTAACGTAGACCCATTTTTATAACTTATTACAAAAATAATACTAATTTTTCACCAAAATGTTGATTTTTATTTCAGTGAACATATCAATTGGATACGTGAACAACTTCCTTTTTTTAGAAAAACAGATGACTTAAATATATTTTCTATTTTTAAGATTTTATTATGTTGCTTTTCTTTGTGCTTAAACTTTCTTTTTTATTGAATTCATTGCAGTGACTTTAGTTAATAAAATTATATAGGTTTCAGGTGTACAATTCTCTAATACATCATCTGTATATTGTATTGTATATTCACTACCCCACCCCAAGTCAAGTCTCCTTCTGTCACCAATCACCCGCCCCCCCTTATCCTTTTTCTCTTCCCTTACTCCCTGCCCTTTCCCTTTGGTGATCAACATATTGCTTTCTGTCTGTGAGTTTGGGGTTGTTTTTTCGCTCAGTCCCTTCACCTTTTTCACCTAGCCTCCCCACCCACTCCGCTCTGACAACTGTTAGTTTGTTTCTGTATTTACCACCTGTTTCTATTTTGTCTGTTAGTTCAGTTTGTTCATTAGATGCCACATAGGAGTGAAATCACATGTTATTTGTCTTTCTCTGGCTGGCTTATTTCACTTCACATAATTCTCTCCAGGTCCATCCATGCTATTGCAAAAGGTAAGATTGCCTCTTTTCTATGGCCAAGTAGTATTCCATTGTATAAATAAACGCACCAGAGCTTTTTAAATTACTCATCATACAACAATGTATATATTTTTAAAAAATGTGAGTCAAGTAAAATTCACTAAAGCTTTTATAATTATTAGAAGCTTTTTTCTGTGTAAGACACCAGCTCGGCTACACCCTTTGCCTGCTCCTATGGGAGCGGGGCCAACAGCGGTTTCCCCCCTAAGAACCTGGACCTACACCAAGGGAAGAAAAGGTAAAATTTCAGGAAACTTTCATGGAAAAAAACCCTACAACATACGTTTTTCAAAAAAAATGTGGCTATATTTTGATGTTTTTATGGTAGTAAACAAATTGTTTAACACGACAGCTTTGACAATGTTGAGAACTAGGCATTGCTCTACAGTCGCAACCTCTGCTTTGTTGCATTTCTTTAACTTTGCAAACTGGTAAAAGAAAAGACTTTCCAGAATGATCACTTCCCATTCTCTCCTTGCAAATATAGTTCCTGTTTTCAGGAAAATATCATGCCATTTTTATGTATGTGTCCATTGCCTAATACTTGATTGGAATTGTTATTCTTTAAGAACCCATTTTTATTTTTCTTATTAAATATTTCTGGTTTCCCAAGATATAAATACATCACTTATCTTCTGGGTTCCATAAACACAATGAACAAAGTTTTGTCTTGATATTTTAAGGATCATAAGGTAATTATTTTACATTTCTAGTTTCTCTGCTGAACTGTGAATTCTTAATGACTTCGTTTATTATTTAATCATCCTCACAACCCCAGAAGCTAATCTAGTACCTAAAATTAAGTAAATATTTCAAGGAAAATGTGTGGAAATAAAGCCTTTTAACTACATTGTTACGGCTATTCTCTTTTCTTACAATCCCAAACTTACATAATTTTTAAGACACTTCAACTGGACATACCTGGATTTTCTTGTTTTTAATTACTATTAATGCTTTTTTAGTTATTATATTCATTTTTGTCTTGTTCCTTTCTCAATACACTTTGTCGTAGCTTAGTGCAACAGAGGGAGGTGAAATATAATTCCAGAGGCCGCATGGCTGTTAAAATATACTGTTATAAACTTGTCATCTGGTGCATTCATTCTGCTTACCTTTATGCAAAATAATACAATGCATTATTTATAATGTTTTTCCTAGTTCACCTATTAAAGGCAATTAAAACAAAAAGGGAAATAATGTTCTGCAGCTGTCTTTACCCCTAGGACCTTCTAGAAAAAGGAAGAAGATAAGTTTTGGTATTTATGTAGTTAGTTGTCTGTTAGGCTTCTTAACTGAGGCTAACACAACCTTTCACACTGTCTTAATTAGATTTGATGTTTTATTTGTCTTCATTAGCAGGCAAATTAATTTTTAATTGAAAAAGAAAAGATTACCGCATCATTGGATCATTAAAGAAAACAACTTATCATTCCTTAATTCTATAAACAAGACATAATTATAAATGAGTAATGTTCCAGAGCAATGCTCTAACCCATTAAATAACTCACTTTTATGGGAACAGAGCAAATCATTCGAATAGTCTTAATTGAGATATTTTCTAGGTTTACTTTCATGCATATTTTGTGTTGAAAACTAAAACTCTTAAAGAAACTCTTAAAAATGAGAAAAGCCTAGATTTCATTTTAGTACTTTCTAAAACAACTGGATTTAAGTCACAAAGCCCTTAGTAGCTGTGTGAATGAATCTTTGTTGGCATTTATTCTTTCCTTTTTTTCACAATAAAAACACTATATAGATACACATAAAAAGATGTAGATATAAAAGAATGGAATTATAAATAAACTATAAAATGACATGCTAACGATATACAATGAATGAAAACAGAAACTGAGAATCGGTCCAACTTGGAGACTGCAGGAGAAGTGTGCCGTTCCTTCAGTCATTGCACCTGAAGTGTGAGAGGACTGGATTGTTTACACTGATGAGACCTGATGCTGAGAGACCTTCATTCTCTCACTCACTGCCCTGCCGAGAACTTCAGCACCAAAACCAAAAAATCCTCAGGCAGAGAAATACAGGAGATAGTAGCTGGAAGCATGGAAGACACACACCGAAACAGTAATACTGAGGGAACATGTGCCGTGGGGCCGTGGCATCTTCCTGACCAGAAAGTCCACAAATATGTGAATGTGTTTGTTTATAACTGATACTGACTTGAGAAGACTAAATCATAGCTCTAAATCTTACTAAATATATGTTTTATGATATTAATGCTTACTCAGTGTCTTGAATTCATTCAAGAGAGAGCTGAAAGAGTTCTGATCTGCAATTCATATTAGCTACTAGCTTTGCCAAGTAGCTAAAAGTCAGTATAGCATTAACCCTGTAATAATAGAATAAATAGGTACAATGTTTATTTTCGATCCAGTGATATTTCAGAAGAATAAACAGTGTTACATATGAGTGAATATTTTGCTGCTATTATTTATAGTAGTGGATTTCAAGATATAGGAAGTATACTTATAAATACAACAAATTTCATGAAGAGATCCAACAAATATTTAAAGGATAATGGAGTAACATTATGAACAATGTTAAGCTAATAAATTTCATCACAAAGAGGCAAAGAACAATTTTTTTGAAACATACAAACTACCAAGTCTTATCCAGGAAGAAATACAACCCCATATCTATTTACTAAAATTTGTTTTAAATTTCTCTCCACAAAGAAAACTCCAATACTAGTCATTTACTATTAGAGTTGCATGAAAATTTTAGGGGCAAAAAGTATAACTGGTTCTACATAATCTCTTTCAGAAGAGGAGGAAGTACATCCCAACTAACTCAATGGGTTTTGTCAAATTGAACAGAATATATAATACCATTGCATCATGACCAAATGTTAATTATCCTAGGAATACAAAATTGGTTTACCATTTTAAAACCAATCAATGGAATTTACCACACTAAAAATTAAAACCTTAAAAATTAAAAAATATGCTTATCTCCATATCTATGAATACATCTTTGACAATTTTCAACACTGACTTAACATAAAAGAACTCACAGAAAACTAGAATTATTATTAAACTTTCTCAACCTGGTAAAGATATATGAAATAATTTACAGCAACTGTTGTACTGGTGAAAGATTAAGCATTTTTCCCCCTTATCAGGACCACGGCAAGGATATCAATTCTCTCCACTTTTATGAAAATAGTGAGATGAATATTGTAATTAGTGCAATTAGTGCAAAAGTCAAAAATAAATTAGTAACCCACAAAATGTGCGGTGGTTGGTACTCTATATATTTATCAACAACCATGGAGCCTTAAAACTTAAAAAAAAAAAACACCAAAAAACTTAAAGACATATCTTCTATTCATCTTCTCTCTTAGACAACTGAATGCACATGACATAGTCCTGGTACCTCTCTCTAAATGAACAACTAAAACTAAAATAAATAATTAGGCAATGATAGACATGTGGATAGTTGGATAGATAAGTGGTTAGTGGAGTAAATAAATGGCCTCTAGATTAGAAAGGAAGACAGAAAACAGTCTCTATTTACAGATGGCACACAGTGTTGGCTTCCTGGAGGGGCTGGTGCTTTCTCCCTGCGCCTCCTTGTCCTCTGTGCTCTCACATGTGTTTCTTATCAAAGATCGCCATCTTGTTTAATAGAAGTCTACAAAATTGACCCAATGACAATAAACCTTATAATTAAAGATTACAATTTTTAGTTCAAAATGAAAAAATTTATTACTAAGACTGCCACATGGGAAAGAGACAATCAAAATTGGTTTTGAAATATTGACTGAAAATATATGAAAATGCAGTTCTATCAAATAACATATCACTGAGTCGTAAAAATGAACTCATTTCTTATCTTATTCAAGGTGATCTAAAGTAAATAGATAATGACCCATTGACTTTTATAAATTGAAAATATTAACAGCAGACTAAAGTGTGATCACAATAAATTTTACAAATACAAAAGAAATCAAGCCAAAAAAGCCATTTTAACTATTCACCCAACCTAAAGCCAAAATGTGAACATTAAGTTGCTTATTTTTTTACTAGAATTTTTGCTGCAAGGTTGATAACCTCCAGAGTCTTCTAAGTCTTGCCATAATGTTAAAATGATAATGATGAGAATGAAAAGACAACATTTAAAATAGAATAAAGGTTTTCTTTTGCATAGCACCATTTTTCAAGGTCAGGTAGCAATCTATCTAGGCCACACATTTAACAGACAAAACCCTGGTTTCCAAAGTTACTTTAGCTAGATGCTTTATTCAGATAGAGTCATAAATATGGATGCACTCTCAGAGGAATGTGGCCTAAATTCTTACTGTCAGGGATGGACAAATTGCCAGCTGGAAAGAATATATTTCCTAGTACACTTTCAGCCTAAGAAATAGTAAATTTCCTATGGCTTTCCTACTGCCTTTTGCTAGTTTAGTCAGGAATAAACTTCTGATCCCTGAATTTCTACTAGAATGTCCTTAGGCCAGCAGGCTGCCATTTAGTCACTGTGGAGAGGAGTGATAAAGATAGGCTTCCATATGTTTTACTGTCCTGCTAGGGTCTGTACAGGATTTATTCATTACCATTAAGAAGATATTAAACCAACAGCTTTGACATTGAGTTAATATTGTATATTATGAATGATTAGAGAAACAACAGACATTTTTATAGACACTTCTGAATGCAAATAGTTAAGTTCTACAACCTGAGATTTAATGCTGGGGACCTACCACCAGGCACCTACCACCAGGCACTGAGGACACAGGTAAATTAGCTATGGCTCCTGCCCCTCTGAACATAATTAGTAATATTTTTAACCCATGAGTCCTAAAGGTTTGATGAGGTGACACTGAGAAAAAAAATGAAGTGTGAGAGAATTTAGCATCCATTGTAATTAGCACTGCTAAACAGAGTTAATGAATGTGTGCAAATTATTATATTCTGTATGAAAAATGATCTCCAGGAATAGTGGGTAAGCTTATGATATGTGAATTTATTATCCAACATCAAGTCTGAGGAAGATTTCCCTAATTAAGGTAGAGGCTGTTTTGCCCCAGAGAAAAGAAGGAAAGCATGATTTTGAAAATAAATGAATTTCTTGGTAAGTTTCCCTTAATTTTTTAACTCATGAAATGGAAAATTAATTGGCTTTGTGTCAGCATTTTAAGCCTTTTTTTTCTCAAGGCTTTCAAAACCACTTTCCACTAATAAGCCATGTCGTCTGGAGAGGAAGGATGCCTTTGTGGAGAATTTGGAAAAAGGGTTTTTAAAAATCCCAAAGCCAAGACCCTTACACTCTAAAAGTCTGTCTTTTTAGTCAGTGCTTTCGTATGCTTATTAATGTGTCCATCCACTCAGTCCTACAGTGTATTTGTATTCTATTGCTGCCGTACCAGGAATTGTCAGACTTTGAGATGTTTAAAACAACACAAAGTTATTATATCGCAGTTCTGTAAGTTTCTGTGCTTGTTACTGAAGTTCCATTGGCCTTGGCTGGTTTCTATGCCCTTGTTCACAAAAGACTGAAATCAAGTATGTGCTCAGCCAGGGGAATCTGCTTTCTGATTGTGGCAGAATTCAGTTCCAGGGAACTGTGTGATGGAAGGTCTTGTGTCCTGGCTGGCTGTTGGCTGAGCATCATTTTCAGTGTCTAGAGGCTTCCTACAGTCCCTGGCTGATGGTCCCCATCATCTTCAAGGCAACACCAGCAGATCTGGCTGTTTTCCTGTTTTGAATCTCTCAGACCTGCCCTTCTGCCTCACTCTCCCAACTCTCCTTCTGCTACTGTCTCTGGTTTCCGAGGAGAAAGTTCTCAACTTTTAAGGGCTGTTGTGATAAGATTGGGGCCACTGTGATAATCCAGGATAATCCCTCTATTTTAAGCTCTGTAACTTCAATTTCATCTGCAAAATCCTTTTTCCCAGGTAACATAACATTCACCGGTCTCAGGGATCAAGACCTCTTTGGTGGGGGAGGATTCTGTATCACGTTTAAGGGAGGTTCCCATTAGTCGGAGTTTGCCCAAAGGGTCTGTACTCCACTTGACCAACCAGAGAACTTTATTTCTAAGCAATTTATTGCTAAACAACTTAATGAAAAACAGAAGTAAAAGAAGCATCCTGCTAGTACAGTTTTTTATTTACCTATATGATATGAAGGAGTTTTGTCTGTTATATCAGACCACAATGTCAGTAAATTCTATGTACCACTTTGTTGTCTATCAATCCCTACACACGTTTTTTCATCAGCACATATTTGAGCTTTCTCTTTCTGTTATATATAAATTGTTTCTAAAATGATAATGCATTTAAAAATCTATTATGTTGTCTGACACAGAGTAGTTGCTCAATACATATTATTTTTCTTACTTTGCTTATTTTCACTAACTGATTTGGTGTTCTTCCTGCCTCTCATCTGGGATACACACACACACACACAGCTGCAGAAGCCTTACTTCCTCAGCTAAATCCTGTAGAATAATTCACATTAACTCCTCTCTTTCCTGAAACACTACATCACTTCATATTCCAAAGTATTACAATTGAGTAATACAATATTGTCTTCTATTATTTAACACATTTACAGTTGGTCTCACAGCAGTGATAGAAAGTGTGTCTTCGAAGTCAAATTCAAAGCTGCAACCCCACTAGTACAGTTCTGAGCACAGAGTGCCTATTCAACGGAACTGTGGACTGCAGTTAACCATTATTTCCTACGAAAAGATAGACAAGGGTAGGGAGACCAGGGAGAGGATAAGGGATGCTCTTGCTTTAGGTGGAGAATGTGTGATTACCTGCTTCACACCGAACCCTAGGAAGATGAGAAAAATCATAAAGTAGCTCTCAGCTCTCTCATTTTCTCATTGTACAAGTATTTCAACAAGAAAACGTTGACTGTAGGAGGCAACAATTTCATAATTCCTTATATGAAATTCCAAAGCCCCAGAAGCTCTGCAAATCAAAAATATTTCCAACAGTCATAAAATAATAATACTTAGTATGAAATAATTTAGCTCAAAAAACCTCTCTGATATTTATTTATTTATTTGTTTATTTTCTCTATTTGTGCTGCTTTGTATGAGTATTTATACATTTTGAGGCAGGAATTTTAGTGGGATTGTTACAGGTGCCGCTTCAAAAACCTGTTAGGGTTTATAGCATACACAATGCAGTACCTTTCTAAAATCTAAATTTAAAAAAATTTCAATTTAAATTTAGGTTTAAATTTAAACAGAGAAAAAATAAAAGGAAAGGAAAGGAGGGAAGAAGAAATCCAAGTGATATGAAACCTAAATGCTTTGGATGAGTAAGAAATGATGAAATCTCAACTCTGTAAAGCAATAAGGGGACCCAAGAACAAAATAAAGAATCACTACTTTCTCCTAGGAGATTATCAATGTGAAAAAGCATTTAAAGATATGCTAAAATTAGAGTTTTTTAAATTCTATGTGTTTATTAACGCTCTAGGTAATTTTTACTGAGGTGGGAGAGTGTTTTTCAATAAGAAGAATAGGTCTATGTAGCTCAAATTTCTCAGTTGTTGAACCTCCAAGTGATCACACTAATGGAATGTGGGTGTATTTTGTTGAAAGCATGTTATAACTCAGTGCAGTTTAATTAAAAAAAAAACATCAATTATAAGAACGATTGTCTACCTATTAAACAACATAGTAGCTCACAGCACTGGAAAAGATTAAAGAGACTTTGTTTTCCAATAACTCAATTCTTAGAATTCTATAGCTGATTTTATTAGCATTTCAACGGGATAATTCTTAGACTATTTGCTATTTCATAGGTAATAGCAGATAATATTTATTAAATACATATAAACATTTTTAGTGCTCACTATAAACTCATGAAGGTTGGTTCTGTTATTATCTCCACTTTATGAATGAAAAGTCTGGTCGGGAGAGGTAAAAGATTGCAAACCTAGTAAATGGTGAGCCCAAGAAATCAACTCACAGCTGCCTTTTATGTAAATGTTAAGAGATAACCTGAAAATGCTGTAGTTAAGGAAGCTCACTTTCTGCCTAAGTCAGACCTTCTACTGATATAGAACAGATGTCAACTTTTTAAAAAGGATGCTGTAGTATTTCTTGGAATTCAATCTTTACATCAACCCAGACATCTCAACAGGGAATTGGTGCCCCTAATAAGAAGAATAAAATAAATCACTAATTTTTAAAGATTGCTGCAAAGTGCCAGGCTCTGTTCTAAAAGCTTTGCTTTATTAATTCATTTAAATCTCACAACATGAGGAAGCCTTATTATTATCCTCATTTTATACATGAGTAGATGAAGAGAAAATAAGTATTGGTTTTCTAAGGGCATACAGCTCAGTAATGAAGAAGATAGTATTGATATTGAGAGTTGGATCACGGAATAGGTTCTTTTCTTTGGCATATGGTAGTCTTGCAAAGTAAGAAGATTTTTTCTGATATACACATATATCTATTAATACAACAGTGTGCAAAGTGGGGACTATCTGTGTGGCTTAGGGAAAATTTAAGTAAAATTCACAATTTTAATAGGATTCCGTGCTGGTCATAGTAATCTGCAACATTAATTATCTTGTATATTATTAGAGAAGCATTTCATTACAATACATCTTTTGGTATGTCCATTTTTAGAGATATATATTGGTGCATATTTATTAGCCATCAAATAGGTTAGATATTCCTCAAATTATCTTATTCTTAGGAGTTCAATAATTAATACTTTTCTTGTATAATTTTCAAAGTATTTGTGTAATAACCATGATCTAAATTATACACAGTAGGGCAGTATTATCTACATTTAAAAAGACAGAGACTTTCAAGAGCTCTGAAAGGAAAAGCCAATTCTATGCTAGAACATTTTATTCTGGTCAGATGGTAAAATGAGATACCCGGGGCAAATGGAGGTCAAACACATTTTCTCTTGATTAAGTGAAATGCTGAAGCTACATATTATTAAACACACACAGGCAAGCTAACACGCGTTAAGCACCTCTTCTACATATGAGAGAAAATCTCTCCATTTGCAGACAATGGGGCTTAAAAGGGTTGAAGAATGCAGTCAAGGTCATCATTAGGAGGTGGCAGCACTGAGATTTGAATCCAGATCTATCCCCAAAGCTCATTCTCCCTCTGGCAGGTGAGCCTGCTTCATCAAGGCCACGGATGTCGGCTTGATTTTTAACTGGGCTTCTCTAAATTTATTCTGAGAAGATTAGATAAAGCTCTTAGATTTCTCTGCAGCATGTGTCAGCTGTTTATTCTGTAGAGTGCATTTTAAAAACCAATTGAACAGAAGTTAACTAATGCTGTTTACTTGACTCTCTATATACTGGAAAGAAGAAATAGTTGTTTCCATTCAGCTATAAAAACCTCTTCCCTCTTCAACTGGGTTCTCAGGGCCTTCAATCTTTCCATCATAAGTGAGTCCACCCACACAATGTGAAATACAAGTTAGAAAAATAATGATTATAAACTAAATGCATTTCAAAGTCATATTGCAGAATGTATGTTTATTTGTTATTATGTGTGACTCCTTCATTTAAGAAACCTTTGTTGAGCAGCTACAGTGTGTGCTACATTCTTAGCTGGGAACTAATGACACCTAGGATGAAAGTGATATAACTGTTCCCATGAAGTTTATGTTCTAATGGGAGAAAATCAATTAATAAACAAGTAAACAAATACATGGAATCAGAGTAGAGAGTGCTGTAGAAAAGAACATGTCAGAGTTAAGGAAAACAATATCAGAAAACGGCTCCTGACCTCCAGCTTGTAGACTTCAGATATTTATTTAGAGGTTTCAGGGAAGAATTCTATAATCCAATACATTTGAACAGAACCATGAAGGAACTCAGTGAGAAGAACATTTCAGGAGGAATGAACTCAAACTCTAAAGGCCCTGAAGCTGAAGAAAGCATGCTGTGGTCAACGTGCAGCAAGAGGGTCATTGTGAACAGAATGTAATGAGTACGGGGAGATGTCAGGGGGTGAATTAGGACAAGTAGCCAGGGCCAGGCCATGTAGGGCTTGGTTGTAACAGGGCTAACAGGACTTTGCTTTTCCTCTCATTATCAGACAGCTGGAATGATCTAACTCACTCTTTGGAGCATTCTTTGGGGATACCATGTGGAGTAGACTAGGGCAGGAAGAAGAGAGACAGAAGAAGACCAGTTGGATGGTTATTGTACTAGTCTGAGCAAGAGAGATCTCTAGCTTGCCTGTGGATAGCAGTACTGGAGGTGGAGGAGATCAATGGTGATTGTGTGATATTTTAAGTTTGTGGTGTCACTAGTCATCCAAGAGGGAAGGAGCTGGGTATTTCAGTCAGGGCTTCAGAGATAAACATTGAGAAATTTAAGACATGAGAGACTGGAGGAGTACATATACTGAGGAGGAGGAGATGGAGATAGAAGCTGCAGAGAGAATGGGGAGGTGAGGATGAAGGTGGACACTCCAGAAGTCAGAGATGTAAGGTGGATTCAGGAATGGAAAGAGAGTAAGTGGCCGAGTTGATGGCAGGAGACACAGGGGGAGCAGTGTCCTGGATGCCCAAGTGAAGGACGTGTTTTATTTAAGGAGAGGGTGAAACACGGTTCTGAATGGCGCTGGGAGCAAATGGAGCACAGGCCCAAAAACTGACTGCTATCAACACACGGGTCCCGATGGCCTCAAAGAGAATTGCCTTTCAGGGTTAGGAAAGTATGATTGAAGTTAGCTGAAGACTGAATGAGAGGAGAGGAACTGGATAACTCAAGAAATTTTGCTGCAAAAGGAAGCAGAAAAACAGGATGATAACTGGAGGAGGTTGTGGGGTCAAGATAGTTGTTAATCAGAAGTTTTGAAATGTAAGTCAAAGAGATAATGTGTTTAATTACTACAGAGAAAAAAACAAAATAATTTGAGAGGGGGGTAGTATCTCTGGGGCCGTGTGTTTGAAGACCTACAATGAGAACCCATGTGCCTTCCTGATGGGCAGCTGCTTAGAAGGGTTGTGCTTGGAGACAAGGCAGCCAGGCAATGCCAAGAGCCCAGGCTAATGGATGTTGCTGAGTACATGGGGATGTTTCTTTTCTTTCTTTTTCTTGTTTACCAAGTTTTACCAAGATAGAATTGATATATAATTTTGTACTAGTCTAATGTGTACAACATAATGATTTAATACATGTATATACTGCATATTAATTACCACTGTGGGTTAACATTGGTCCACTCACATAATGGCAATTTTCTGTGCAATGAGAACTTTTAAGATCTACTTTCTGAACATCTTTTGGATATACAACATGATGTTGTTAAATAGGTCATCATGCTGCACATTAGTACATACCCAGACTTTATTTAGTTTATAAATAGGAGTTTGTTTCCTTTCACCACCTTTACACGTTTCTTCTGGTTGTTAATTTCATCATTGCTATTTTCTCAGTGAAACAGGAAAACATGATTTGTTGGCACAGATGGGAAGTAGACAGAGATTAGAGCAGAGAGTGAAAGGAAGAACTAGTGAGTGAGGAGAGTGGAAGGGCAAATGGACTGGAAAATGGGGTCAGATTTTGGGGCAGGTACTATCTATAGTAATTACCAGAGCTAGAATTTTCATTTTTATTATTTGTACAGGTCTATGGGAATGAGAGAAAGGAAAAAAATTCTAGCCAACTTTGTTCTATTCCTTTATCATTCTCTTAATAAATGATTTGTTGTATTTTAAAAGTTCCAGGTAAAAAAGAGCATGTTTTTTAATTAAAATGCATATTTACCATAAGGGTCCTAAAAGAATTATGAGCACCATTCACCTATTTAAACCAACTAATTTTTGTTTCCAAACTTGTATTGGTATGAAATACATGTAAATGAATGAAATTGTAGTGAATTCTCATTAGCCCTTAGGTACTGATCCAAATTCCAATTCCTTCTTGGCAACTCACTTGGCATGAACTTGTAAGTACACACCATTGGGGAGAGCTAGTGATTTTTCCCCTTTCTTTTCTTTCTAAAAAGATTTTATTTATTTATTTAGAGAGAAGGGAAGGGAGGGAAACATCAATGTGTGGTCACCTCTCATGTGTACCCTGCTGGGGACCTGGCCTGAAACCCAGGCATGTCCCCACCCTGACTAGGAATCGAAGTGGTGACCCTTTGGTTGGCAATCTGCACTCAATCCACTGAGTCACACCAGCCAGGGCTATTTTCCCCTTTCTTTACATAAAAACAGGACTTCTGGTCAAGATGGACTCATAGGTAGACACACTGTGCCTCCTCATACAACCAAAAGAAGGACAACAAAAAACTTAAAAACAAAAAAACAACCAGAACTGATAGAAAATCAAACCATATGGAATTCCATCAACCAAGGAGTTAAAGAAGAAACACTCACCCAGATGGGTAGGAGCAGCAGAGGCAGGCAGCTGGGCAGAGAGGACTCATGGCAAGGTGGAGGCTGGGGGACTGGGAAGTCCCACATTTGAGTGCAGATAAACCCAGGAACAACTGGGAAATGAGACAAACTACGCAACCCAGGGCTCCAGTGCAGGGAAATGAAGCCTCAAACCTCTGAATGAAAACACCTGTGGGGGTCGAGGCAGCAACTGGAGCAACTCCCAGACTCACAGGAGAGTTCACTGGAGAGACCCACAGGGTCCTAGAATGTACACAAGCCCACCCACCCAGGAATCAGCACCAGAAGGGCCCAATTTGCTTGTGGGTAGTGGGGAAAGTGACTGAAAACCAGCAGAGAATGGAGCAAGCCATATTGTTTCCTCTTGGGCCCTTCCCCCACATACAGGGTTGCTCTGCCCTGACAGACACCAAAGGCTCCACCCCTTACTACCTAACAGGTGTGCTAATCCGAGAAAAAAGAAAATGGCTCAAAGGAAAGAACAGATCAAAGCTCTAGAAGAAAATACAGCTTAGTGATGAAGATATAACCAACCTATCAGATGGACAGTTCAAAACACTGGCAATCAGGTTGCTCACAGAATTGGCTGGGTATGGTAGCTAAATAGAGGAAAAAATGAAGGCTATGAAAAGTGAGATAAAGGAAAATGTACAGAGAACCAACAGCGATGGGAAGGAAACTAGGACTCAAATCAACAACTTGTAGCAGAAGGAATAAATAAACATTTAACCAGAACAGAATGAAGAGACAATAATTCAAAAAAATGATGAGATGCTTAGGAACCTCCAGGACAACTTTAAACATTCCAATATCTGAATCAGGGGTTCCAGACGGAGAAGTGGAAAAGCAAGAAGCAAGAAATTGAAAACTTACTTGAAAAAACAATGAAGGAGAACTTCCCCAATTTGGTAAAGGAAATAGACTTCCAGGAAGTCCAGGAAGCCCAGAGGGTCCCAAAGAAGTTGGACCCAGGGAAGCACACACCAAAGCACATCATAATTACATTATCCAAGATTAAAGAGAAGGAGAGAATCTTCAAAGAAGCAAGAGAAAAGGAGACAGTGACCTACAAAGGAGTTCCCATAAGACTATTAGCTGATTTCTCAAAAGAAACCTTGCAGGTAAGAAGGAGCTGGAAAGAAGTATTCAAAGTCAGGAAAGGCAAGGACCTACATCCAAGATTACTCTGTCCAGCAAAGCTATCAATTAGAATGGAAGGGCAGATAAAGTGCCTCCCAGAAAAGGTCAAGTTAAAGGAGTTCATCATTACCAAGTGATTATTAAATGAAATGTTAAAAGGATTTATCTAAGAAAAAGAAGATAAAAAATATGAACAGTAAAATGACAACAAACCCACAACTATCAACAAATGAAACTAAAAGAAAAACAAACTAAGCAAACAACTAGCGCAGGAACAGAATCAGGGAAATGTACATCACATGGAAGGTTATCAGCAAGGGAGGGGCAGGGAAAGAAAGAGGGGAAGGTACAGGGAATAAATAGCATAAATGGTAGGGAGAAAATAGACAGGGGGAGGTTAAGAAGAGTATAGGAAATGTAGAAGCCAAAGAATTTACATGTACGACCCATGGACAAGAACTAAAGGAGGGGAGGGGATTCAGGTGGGAGCGGGTGTGGAGAGTGGAGGGGAATAAAGGGGGAAATGGGACAACTGTAATAGCATAATCAATTAAAAAAAAGGAAAGGTAAAAAGAAAGAATAATGATGGTTGTCTATATTTCTGTATTATTTTAATCTTTTATAATGAATGATTTCATAATCAGATGCAATAAGGTTTTCTTTTGAAATAAAAACTTAAATAGAATTAAAAATAAATAAATAGAAACAGAAAAAAAATAGTGCAAAAAATTAATATCTCCCAGTGGGAATATATGCCTTTTTACTATCACAAATTAACTGCTTGACAGAAATGAGTAATAGAATCTTAGAATGTTGAAACTGGAAAGCATCATTGAGATCATCATGTATAATTCACTTAATTCATAAAAAATAAAACTGAGACACAGAGAGTTAAAAATTTGCTAATAATCTTATATCTGCCAATGAATTAAATAAAGATCACTTTATTATAAAGATCAGCTTGGTGCTCCTACCATTCATCACAGTATATCACTTATGTCTTTAATGCTGGTATTACTTTCTAATTATGTAGCAAATCACTATTGGATTACATAACTACTCACATTACTTAACTATGAATTTGTTTGCATAATAATTAAGCAACCAATGCATGTCCAGTAGAGTGCTTTGTTCTACGGCTATTATTGCACATGGTTAGTTAAATATTGTGTCGCAAAAATTCATGTCCACCTGGAACCTCAGAATATAACCTTAAGTGGAAATAGGATCTTTAAGATGTAATTAAGGGGAGCTAAACATAAAATCATATGAATTAGGGTGAGTCATGAATCCACTGAGAATATTCTTGTAACAGAGAAAAAAGACACACAGGGACACAGAGCAGGCAATGCAATAGCAGAGCCCGAGAGTGAGTGATGAGCCTACAAGCCAAGGAATGCCCAGGATTGCCAGCAACCACCAGACGCTTGAAGAGGGACATGGAGCTGCTTCTTCCTCCGATACTCCAGAAGGAACTAACCTGCTGTCACCTTGATTTAGGACTTCCGGCAGCCAGCCTCCCAAACTGTGAGACAATAAATTTCTGTGGTTGGAAGTCACCCAGTTTGTGGTGATGCATTATGGAACTTCTAGGAAAGTGGTACAGTATAGAAAGAAATATCAAAACCAATGACCTGAAAATTCATAAAATAAAGGAAACAGAAAAGCAAACATATAGAACATTTCATTCTTTTATACCCACTACTAGTCATCACCTTAAAACCTACCCACTCAGTTTATCAACTGCATCCCTTCTTCCTTGTAATTAGACTAGAAAAATTAAGTGGTTTTGTTACAGAACAAAAGGTGGGGGGCAAGGGCAGCCGAGGCAATATACTATTCCCCAAAGGAACCCCCCAGATTCGTTATGTCCGCCGCCAAAGGAAAGATATCTCTCAATGCCCAAGATTCAGTGAAAAGAAAAGGAATTTATTATTCATTTGAAATAACACAAACTAAAGTTCCCCACAAATGCAGACAGTCCTCCCAGCACCCTCCATGTGGCAAAAGGGAGCACTTCCAAAGCCTCGTGGTCCTGACTCTCACCCAAGCTGCATGGTCCCAACCAAGACACCAAAGCCGCATGGTCCTAAACAGACACGTGGTCCCAAAAAAGAGAGACACACACGGTCCCAAAAGACAGACGTCCAGTCCCAAAGAGAGACATCAAATGGCTGCCTCACTGGGTTTAAATCCTACCACCAATCTTTTTCTGCAGCCCCATTTCCGGCGCCTCCCACAGTTGGCTACAGCTGCCAGCATTCTGGGCAGGTGTGGCCCTGTGGTGTGGAGCCAATTATCTCCAAGCTCTTCTGGACCCTATTACAAATCCCTATTTGGGGCTCCCCTATTGGCTGCACCCTGTTACAGTTTTTTAGCATTTATAATGTAGACCGCAGTCTACATTACAAAGCCTGTGGGATACAGTGTTGGGGACATTAAATAGAAAGTTCTTCAGAATTGATCATGTATATTTATTTTCATGCCAGTACTGGAGCATAATACTTTTATCATGTTTATTGAAATCTGCCTGGAAAAGGTGGTAACATAAGCAGATATAACAGTAATTATCTGGTGAGTACTGATAGCGACTCTGTACCAGTTTCTGAGTTAAGGGACTTTCCATCTTTCATATTTTAGTTCATTTAACTAAAAAGTGTCAGCATTAGTACCTGTATTCATTTTCTATAGTTGCATGACAAGTTACTGCAGCTTAGTGACTTAAAACAGTATGTGTTTATTGTCACACACTTTCTCTGGGTCAGAAGTGTAGGCCTGGCTGAACTGGGTCTTCTGCTCAGGGTCTCAGAGCTCCTTCATGTTGGCAGAATGCAGTTCTCTGCAGTTATTAAACTGATACCCTTGCATTTTTTTTTTTTTTTTTTTTTTTTTTGCTGGCTGTCACTCACAATCTGGAGGTACCACTCCCAACCTGGCGGGGCCAGCCTCTTGGCTCGGTCCCTAGCAGCTCACCCCACAGCTGTTGGCTGTCTTCTAGGCCAGCAGGAAAGCATGCCTGTCTCTGTCACGCCAAGTCTCTGACTTTAACTGCCTCTGACCCAGATATAAAAGCCTCATCACCAGATTAGGTGAGGTCTACTTAAAAGTTAACTAATTAGCACTTTAATTCCATCTTTGTCTTAGAGCATAATCTAATCATTGGAGTAAAATCCTATTATTTGTACAAATTCTGCCCACACTCCAGGGGAAGAGGTTATGAAGGGAGCATAGACCAAGGGGTGCAAGTCTTAGGGACCCATTCAGAAGTCCACCTACCCCAGTAATACTAGCAGTAAGTGTTCATTGCTTCCTAGCATGCCCTTTCTTAGATGACTCTGAATTTTGGCATTGAGTACCTGCTGGTTTCAGAAAGCATTGACTTGATATACTGTCTACTCCTCTGCACTTCCTTCTTCCTATAACATTTTTCCTTTCTCACTATGTTTGTAGAATAAAACCTCACTTACTTGTCATAGAGGTGACTTCTCCTTCCTTAGTTTTCACATGAGAGCGGCCATATTAGAGAAAAATGAAAGTCTTATGTTTTATGAATGAAACTAAACGATCAGTGTGGGATACTTATGTTAAAGTTCTCTGGATATATATGCTTTTATCAATTTTTAAAAGGGGTTGGCCTAGAAAGTCCAAATGTGGCCTAGTACTGCTTGCTACTGAAATAATTGCAGATCATTAAAAAAGAAAAAGAAAACTCACAGCAATACTGGGAACTAGGCTAGGAATTACCCCGTGGGAGAGCATCTGCTCTCCTCACAGCTGATGGAGCCAACACACAGAGTGGAGTGAGTGATTCGTGAACTCCCCACTCTTCCTCAAAAGGGCACAAGTGTGTCTACCTGAAAGTACATGGAGGTACAAAGGTGACCCATCCATGACTGACTGTTTGCTGTTTGACCTTTGTTTCAGCAATACAATCTTTTCCAAAGATGAAAACTATGCGACTACTGATTTCTGTGTCACTCACAGTACTGTTTTACTGTCTCTATACCCAAAGTCATTTTCTCAAAGTATAAGGATAAGCAGAAAGAGGGAAGGAGACGGGGTGACAAGGGGAGAAATAGAACTGTGTGTAGGAAGATGTCCAGTCTTATCCTAGAAAGCCCTTGGAGATAAAGCATCATCAATTGTTAGGTGGAAGGGAGAGCAAAGAATTCCTGGTCTAACAAACAAAGCAAAAGAATACTAAGTCATAAAAATTATGACGAACCAGATTTCATATTTGAGTCCCACAGAGCCATGTGGGCTTTAGAATCCCACCCTAGCAAATGGCCACTGTGAAGAGTAATCACACATCAGAACTTAAATGCTTAGAGAACAGGGTCAAGAACGAAAATACTCTTCTTTAAATAAATAGTAGGAAGGAAATGATTTTCTGTCATGTGAACATCAGTAATCAGAAGAGAATCAACATGGAGTTTGTGAAAAGTTTTCCAGAAGAAATTAAGTGCCTTGAGGAAATCATTCTGAAGATTCAGAAACATGGAAGCTTGGTGTGCAGGGAAGAGCAATAAACAGCTAGCAGATGTCAAAAACAAAATCTATAGACAAACTAGATTTGAAAACATTTTTAATGCTTATAATAGAAAGAAGGCTACTATTTGTTGTATAAAGATTCTTTAAAATTCATAATAATGGGAGAAACAGAATTATTAGTGGACATTTGGTCTTGTCTAAGATGCCCATGTAGAACTTTGGCCCATACTACAGGGCCTTTGAAATTTGGGCCTGTCCCAAACCTCCACACTTAGAAACCAGCGCTGGGTTCAAATAACCTGTAGAGTTTATTTTTATTTTTGGTTGACAGGATTAATGCATTTAAAAAACTACCATACTTTATTGGTCCAATAATTGTGCTGTGGTTGCATGGCCAACAATAACCCTTCTTGGCTTGGGATCTGATTAGTGAACTGATCTGGAGAACTCAGAGTAAAATCTGTGTCCCAATCAGGAAAGACAAGATAACTCAGGGCTGGGAATAAGGCTGAGAAGTACTATTAAGCTCTGGTTTAGGTTTTCTATGTTTATTTTGTTTGGCTTTTCAATGATTGACAATTAGTAAATTCTAATAGTTGTTTTTTTAGTCACCTATCTAGGATGGTAGTGTGGTTCTTGCCTTTTTCCTTATTATCTAGAATACACAACATCCCTCATTTTCTACTGAGTTTCCTTAGGACAACTCCTTGCCTGAAATTTATCTTTTGCCAACTACAGCCAAATATTTCATTATAAGAATTGATTTTATTTTCTCCTCCATGGACACATTCCATAGATACTACCCACCCAGCATGACACCTGTTAAACAGTCCTATAAATCATTTTCCTACTCAGTTGCCTTGCCACCATTCAAGAGAAACCTGGAGTAATTGATCCTGATGCAGTCTTTCCAGAAGATCTATTTCACCAACCAAAAGGGACTTTTCAGCTGTCCCACTAAATTCTCCCAACACTTTTCGAGTGATATATGGTAACATGCTTTTTCCAAAGGGAAAGAGATTTTTGACAGTTTTCACTTTGGAAGAAAGTAATCTGTAACAGAGTAGTCATAGCCTTTTCTAAGCTGTTCTTAAGTCCATCTTCAGCATCACTGATTCCCCTGAGAGCTCTTTGGAGAGGTGTTCATTCCCCTGGCCTGCTGTAAACCAATCACTGATGATCATCCGTGCTTTATTAGACCACTAACCTATTTCCCTCAGCTCTGGCTTTCTGAGCCTAGTCATAATGGCAAGAACTTCATTTCATGGTTGTCTTTTAAAAACAAAGTTAGGTACATCATCAGTTTTCTATTTTATTTTTTACTTGAAAGCAAGATTAGTACCATAGACTCAGTACCTGAGCCTTGGATTTCTCAATAAGCTTTTACAGAGTTGACACCAGACTTAAGACCAAGATTATAATCCAGATGCTAAGAAAAGAGTGGAGAAGAGCTGCTCAACTCTGTCATTATATCATCTGCTCTAACACTTGGTTGGGAGATCATAAGTGCACTGGAAATCTTAGGCAAACCCTTATTATTCAACAAACAGCAGCGTGACAGGGGTGACTATTCATCCAGTTTTTCAATGTGTTAATTTTCATCTTGTTAATTGTGACTGAAACTCAAAATTATTAAGCATTCTTAAAACAAACACCCCTATCAGCATGCTACATGAGAAGCAAATCAAACTCACGGCCTGGGGTTAAGAAAATAGTGTTAAAAGGCTTCTTAAGAATCTCTAATTGCATCATTGACATCATAGTGCTTTTTTAAAACAATCAGCTTAAATGAAGAACAGTGAACCTGAAACTTGAGCACCACATTTTTCCTAATAAGAAATGCATTTTAAAGAAGACTCTATTTCACCTGTTGGTCTCAAGCTTAAAATATTTACTCTCTAGCCCTTTACAGAAACATTATGCCTATATCTACACTTGAACATCTACAAAGATGGAAAAGGAAAGTTTGCAAAGTGGTTAAGCACATCAACTTTATACTCAAATAGGGCTTAAGTGAGTCCATGAACTGCCATTTATTGTATCTATGAGCCTGGATGAATCATTTGCTCTCACTAAACTGCAGTTAAGGTACATGTAAGCATGACTTACCATTACACTGTGGTTAATAATAATGATAAGGTCATTACTTGTTTCATAAGGCCCCTACAAAAATGAAGTTGCCAGGCTCATGGAAAGACCTAAAGAATTATCTATTGCAGCAAATGAATACTCAGATGCTCAGTCTGGTTTTATATAGAAAATCAATTCTTTGCAACCCTCAGGATCCTCATAAACACACAAGCAAAATGCACCACCATACTCCCAAATATTTCAAGGAAGAGTTTGGAGAGTGAACCTTCCCTGTTCAGAGTTTTTTATTTATTTGATTGCTTTTGGTAATGGCCAGGGCTTGGGTAGAACAGGTCACTATGTTCAATTACAATCTGTGGTAAGTTGCGAGTTCTCATGGCTGAGAACCTAGAAGCTTTTGGAAGGGATCCCAGAGCTTTTGGATTTGGTCCAGGGCACTGTTCTAGATCACTCTCTTCTCCCCGTCACACCTAGGAAGTGGCAGATGAGTTTGCCCACTAGAACAGGGCCCACATTCCAGTTGCCCAGTTAGAATGAATCTTAGTCCCTGCTAGAATCCACTAGCTTTCAAGTGATAGGGCTGAGAACCCCACTCACCTGCAGTTTGGGCTTATCTGCTGTTGATTTTTCAATTTGCATGAAAAAGGAAAGTTACCTAGCCTGATCTCTGAGTCAGCAGGCCTTGTGCTAAGAACTAGCACCAATATCATTTACAAGTACCTTGTGAGGACTCTTTTCCAAACTGCCAAAGGACACTTTTAGGTCCAAAGAGGGCTGTGGTCAGCCTGAGGATTGCCAGAAAGAAATCCAGTGCTGATGTCGGGTGTGGGAAGCACCAAACTGAGCTGTCGTAACTGCTGGAATTAGGCCTCTTTTCTCTCCCTTCACAAAGGCAAGAAGGAAGATAAACCAGTGGCTTTCTCTCTGCATCATATTGCGTGTTCTGCAGCCCCAAGGAAGGCTTTCAAAGCAAGACATGCTGTTCACAGAATAAAGCTGTAACATAGAACACTGGCAAAATGGAGTGGGTTAAATTATAATTGCTTTAACCAACTGATTTGTCAGCAACTAGAAACTCTGTCTCAGTAATCACACCCACTGGAGAAAGGTTTCCATTTGTAATTGAGTGACAAATTTTTTTCTAGGGGAAATAAAATGCACCAAACAGCATAAATTACCTGAAGTATTTCACAGTGGCATTCCCTAACACCAAAAGATAATGTACGTTTTTAGTGGAAAAAAGGTTGAAGACGTGGTTGATGTACTTTATGATGGCTATATTTTCCTTAGATGAGTAGCTGCTCTTTATGACTATTCTAAAGGCAAATGACAGGATTATTGGCACATCTCATTATTGATCCCTGTTTAGCAAGCATGTGCTCCTGATTTTCTGTATCCATAAACCTGTCTTGTCATTATCTGAATAAAAAAATAATGTATTTCCTGCCAGAATTTATACTCAGGTACTGGTGTTTGATAAGTATAAATTATGCTAAAATTTTGATATTTGAAAAGAATAAAGTATGATAGTGATACTATTAACTGCAGTGTGTTCATAATATATTGAACTTTGGTTTTCTTGTCTTGGTCTTTATATTTTCATCTATTTGATCACCATCCTTTTCCAGCTTTGCTTTTTATGTTTTCTTATGTGAATATGGAAGAAATATGTTAAGATATGTTCAATTTTCAGATATATGATAAGACTCTTTACACATAAAATAATGTATATTCATGGATAAGTATTCTTGCCTTCATGTGATTTTTTTATGATATAACATATCGCAGTTGAGCAAAACCAAGTTATACTAATTTAATATTGCAGCTTCCACCTTTAAGACACATACTTAAAAAGATAGAACAGTAACTGCAAGTATTTGCAGACTTAGATTAAACGTAATTATTTTCAAAATAAGACTAGTATAAATTGCATGAAGGGAATGGATCTAATGTCACTTTTCTCTATACATTTATTCAAAGGGTATTTATTGAGTGGCCACTATGTATTAGGAACTCTGCAAGGCACTATAAAGACACAGAAATGAGTGAGACATCTCAGCCTTTGTGAATTGAAACAAGAAAAACTCAGTAACTGGAGGAATAACATGTGTTATAAAAATATGCATATTGGTGTATGGGACCAATAAGAGGAGCACTGATTTTATGATCAAGGAAGATTTCTCAGAAGAAGTAGCATATGGACTGAGCTTCCAACAATAAGTAGGAATTAGCTATAAGAGAAGATAAATGTCATTTCTTGAGCAACCTGTGTGGAAATCCAGATAGAAGGAATATTTTTAAGACTTTGCATATTGGAAGTCTTAATTTCCTTCATCTATTTTACCTACCCCCAACCCCTCCCATCCCTGGTAGCCAGCCACCAGTTTGTTTCCTGTATGTGAATTTGTTTCTTTATTTAATATTTTTCATTGTTGTTCAAGTACAGTTGTCTCCATTTTCCTCCCACCACTGCCCCCCTCATCCCAGCCATCCCCACTTCCCACACTTGACCCTACCCCCCTTTGGTTTTGTCCGTGTGTCCTTTACACATGTTCCTGAAAACTGTTCTCCCTCCCTTCATCCCCTCCTGCTTCCCCTGTGGTTACTGTCAGTTTATTCTAATTTCAATGTTTCTGGTTATATTTTGCTTGCTTATTTGTTTGGTTGATTATGTTCCATTTACAGGTGAGATCATATGATATTTGTCTTTCACCACCTGGCTTATTTTATTTAGCATAATGCTCTCCAGATCCATCCATGTTTTCACAAAGGGTAGGAGCTCCTTCTTTCTTTCTACTGTGTAGTATTCCATCTGGTAGATGTACCATGGTTTTTTAATCCATTCACTTACTGATGGGCACTTAGGTTGCTTCCAGCAACTGGCTATTGTAAATTGTGCTGCTATGAACATTGGGGTGCATAGGTTTTTTTGGATTGGTGTTTCAGGATTCTTAGGGTATAATCCCAGCAGTGGAATCAGTTTATTTTCCATCGTGTTGCACTAACATTTTCTTTGCTCTTCCTTATCTGTTTTGTTACCTCTGTTTCATTAGAGGTTGGAGAAGGACCTGAGGGATATGAATGGAAATAAAGAAGACACAAACTTTTTAAAAATCAGTTTGTTTCATGCCTTTGCTTTGTTGACAAATGCTCTCTGTCATGGCAAAACATCCAAAATGATGGCCCATTTACAATTATGTGTGGGATGGTTGGGGACCTTCACGTCATGAACTGTTTCCATTTACATAGACTATGTGCTCTTTTGTTGCTATTTGGAGATGTCCCTCATCTTTTGTCCTTTGGCGATGTCAGGATATCAGTGGCTTTCTACAGACATTACTCATCAGTGTTACTTTTTCCTCTATTTTACAACTGTAAATTATAGAAAATTGATGGCAATGCAAACAATTCATGTCCATAGAAATGCCAACTGTGTCCAGCACAATACAACTGATTATCATTCTTGGATTGTTGCCAGTTTTGCATCTATTAAGGAAATTAATTTTAAAATTCCTGATGGGCTTACACATTTGCTCTTTGGATACTTTTGAAAAAAAGTGTGACTACTTATTGAGGGATCATTAGCAAATAACCTAAAATCTTTAATGAATGTATTTTATGAGTTATGATTTTATCTTTCTTTCTTTAATGTTATAACATTCCTTTTCCAGCACCTACTTGCACCAGCAGGAAGCCCTTTGTGGTGAGTTCTTATTCCTGATGACTGACTTAGCCACATCTGACACCTACCTTGTGGCCCATGAGAATTCACCCACCCTTGACCCACCAGAGGGCAAGTGACAGCTGGCTATTATCACTCCTACTCTCTTTTCTCATTCTACTGTTCAGAATAGCTCCAGATGGTCACGGGTCAGGGACAGAGCTTTACCCTTATGCTGTTCTTGAAGGCTTACACAATTTTCCAAACTGTTTTTAAAAAATCCACTATATTTTTTTCATTATCATTTAACTCCCTTACATCCCCTCCCCCCACAATCACCACACTGTTGTTCATGTCCATGAATCTTTTTTCCTTTTTGCTCCATCCCTACACCCCCAATCTCCCACCCCTTAACTGTCATCCTGCTTTCCATCTATGAGTCTGTCTTTATTTTGCTTAGTAGTTCAGTTTGTTCATTAGCTTCCACATATGAGTAAAATCATACAGTAGTTGTCTTTCTCTGACTGGCTTACTTCACTTAGCATGATGTTCTCCAGGTCCATCCACGCTGTTGCAGAGGGTAAAATTTTCTTCATTTTTATGGCTGAGTAGAATTTTGTTGTGTAAATGTCCCATAGCTGTTTTATCCACTCATCTACTGATGGACACTTGGGCTGCTTCCATATCTTGGCAATTGTAAATAACGTTGCCAGCCTGTTTTGTATTTTATCTTTTTATCTGAGTTCTTTATCTTGGGTCCTTCTTGCTTGGTTTAAGGATATTAGAAAAAATGATGCTTCCCTCTTCTCTTGTGGAGAGGAAGACAGACATACTGAAGAATTATTTATACTTCAGATATTCCTGCAATTACCCTACCTCTGTCCTTTGCCCCAATTACTTAGTCTACTCTTTGATTGGTTTTCAGGAATGGGCTGCTGATTCTTGCCAATTGAATTCCCTGGGAAGCAGGCTTTGATAGAATGATGAGCATGCATGGACTATTAGCATTGTTTTTAACATGCGTGGTAAAGGAAGCAGGGTATGGGACAGTGAGCAGTATGGCTGCCATGTGGTCACAGCAAAGATCTCAGCAGATTCTTTGGAGAGTCCTGAAATTGGAAAGGCCATCTGGAGCTGTTTCAATTGCATGCAGAAGGCTGGTCCTTTTAAATCCTTCATCAATAATTTTTCTGCATGTATTATTGGATTGAATTTTCCTCCTTCCTAAATGTAATCTGGGGGAGTATATATTCATAATAATGTACAATCACCAAAGTGAAAATTAAAAATTTATTTAATACTTTACGAGTGTGTTGGGTTTTTCATAGTATTTGAAATTGTGGACTTTTTTTTCTGTATCTTTTGCTTGAAGTAGTGTTTCTCAGATGCCATCATAAGGTAAGTGAATGGTTTTTAAAAATACAGGAAACTGGTCCTGATTGGTGTGGTCCAGTGGATTGAGTGCCAGCCTGCAAACCAAAAGCTCACCTGTTCGATTCCTCGTCAGGGCCCATGCCTGGGTTGCAGGCTAGGTCCCCAGTAGGGGGCATAAGAGAGGCAACCACACATTGATGTTTCCCTCTCTCCTTCCCTTCTCCTCTCTCTAAAAGTAAAATTAATAAAAATATTTAAAAATATAAAATAAGCCCTGGCTGGCATAGCTCAGTGGATTGAGCGCGGGCTGCGAACCAGGAATCGCAGGTTCGATTCCCACTCAGGGCACATGCCTGGGTTGCAGGCCATGTCCCCCAGCAACCGCACATTGATGTTTCTCTCTCTCTTTCTCCCTCCCTTCCCTCTCTAAAAATAAATAAATAAAATCTTTAAAAAATATATAAAATAAAAATATAGGAACTTGTTTTAAAACAAAACATATATGTATCTTTCTGCAAGGGCACCAGACACTGATTCCATTAGGTATGGAGTAATAAGAAGTAATAAGATCATGTTTTTAATGTTTACAAATAATGAAAAAAATAGGCATAGAGATTTGAAGCAGTGGATAACAGATTATCTGACTACTGGCTCTCCTTATCTTCAAAGTTGGGTTTATCTTCATTCACATTTTAACAGAATATATATATTTAAGAAAGCTGCACATAAATGCGAGGGTAGAGTGATGAAGGGGGGTGCGGAGAACTACGTGGATTTCCATCCCTAGTACTGAGTCAAAGATGCTGCTGTAAGTTTTGGAGCCAAACTTCTTAATAGAATGTTTTTATCAAAGACTGCATTTCTATTCTTATGTATCTGTAACAAAAGCCTTTCCAGATCTAAATTAAAGAAACATAAAATAAAAGGTGCTCTGAAAAAATATTTTAAATATATAAAGTATAGTATGAAATAAAATGCGAAGATAGCACTGCTGATTCTGTATGTTATCACTAAACATAAAAAAAGTCACACTTCCCCTGAGTCTCCAGTTCTACAGCCTTAGCCCCGTTACAGGCTGAGCTCTTGTAATAGGGAAACGATGATCCAGTTTTAAAACAATTTTAATGTAACACATAATTTTATATACTTGTCATACATAACATCTGTCAAATATTTACAAGCAGACATAGAAGGCTTTGTGACTATCGAAAAGGCAGTAAGATGAGAGAATCACAATTTAAACTGGCAGGGCAAATAAAACAAATGGAAAATTCTTAGGGTAAATAAGAAAGTTTTTTTATTAAAAAATATTAAGTTATGTGAGTATGCTCTGGACTGGTAGCTTGAGAGCATTTTTTTTTTTTTTTTGCACAGTGTGAGTGATTTATGTAAGCAACATCTCTACAGTATTGCATACTCTGCTGACAATCTATAGCCACAGTTGCTCAGAGAGTCTTCAGTACGATATATTCTGTAAGGAAACATTTCTCTGGTTAAATAACCAGGAGGCACTGCAAAATCTATCTCCATCTTGAAATTATTCAATACATGTTAAAGGCTTTATAACAAGTAAAGAAATTTGTATAACTCTTCTTATACAGTGTTATCTGTTTTTTTTGTTATTGTTCAATTTTGTTTTTTGTCCATATGATGTTTTTTCAGACTCTTGTTTATATTTTGTGGAAATAGTGTTCAAGGAAACATACATTTGGGAATACTGATTCAGTGTACTATATATTTGCATTAAGAGACATCCCAGTCTGGTTAGAAGTGAATAAATATTATCTTCTTCTGCAGGCTGGTTCCTCACAGAAAAATTAATTGAAGAAAATGCATATTTGCAGATCATTCACACTTATGAAAAATAAAAGGCATACTATTATACAAGAAATAAAGGACCAGTTCACCATCCGAATGACTGCTTCAATTTGGCATTCACTTTGGTAGATGTTTTGATGCTTTAAAATATCATTTATTTACCACTACTTTCCCAGGGAATATTTTTCTTCCTAAAACAAATGATGTTATTACAATGGCAAAAGCCTTCTACCTAATGTGAGAGACAAAGCGTCACATTTGACTATAATTTGTACTAAACAGCTTTATTTACATTTACTTTTAAAATTTCAGTGTAATGTACATTTTAAAATTTTACAATATATTACATGTATATATTTCTCTAATAAACCCAATAAAACACATTACTAAAAGGAATACACTATTTATAAATGTAAATAGAATGTAAATTTTATTGTAACAATAACTGAACTACAGTGACATTTAAAACTATACTATATATTTTTGGAAGATATGCTTACGCACCTTAAAATTATATAGGGACATTAACTAAACAGATAAAAATTATATTGTCTCAGAAAATGGAGTTGTGCGGTCAAAATTTATTCTTTTATCATCCAAAATATATGACAATTATTAAGATTTTATTTAGATACAAAAATTCCACTTTGTTAAAAGGTACTCTGTATGTTGATAAATTTACAATGCATCATGCTTAAAAAATGCATAAAGTTTTTAAATAGGAGGTTAAAAAGAAAACAAAACCACTAACCAAGAAAAAACATATGATGTGATTCCAGCACACACTTAATATAGGCAATGTGTTTTTCTGCAAACCAGGCTTGTAATCGTGAAATTCATAGACTTTCATTGATCTTTGTGAAGAGTTAATACACCACTTCTAAATTTCCCAAAGGAATCTAAGGGCGTGTGTGGTAGCTCATGTAAACTTTGCATAAGCATAATTATATCCTAAAGAGTTTCCTATATCTTTTTGAATACTCATGAAGTACTTTCCGTGAAAAACCATATATTTGAATTCATATGGGTGGTTCAATTTTCAAATGAAAATAAAGCATATCTTTATTAGTACAGGATAAAAGTAAGATGTAACTAATTGAGCTTTCTATAATTAAACAATTACTGAGGGAATTCTACTTAAAATTTATACCCAAACTATTTAGAAACATCCAATATTTTATTTTAGAAAGCAGCTTTGTTTTGTTGTGGTTGTTAGTATTTGCAAATAGTAAACATGGGTTAAGAGTATGCTGTTGGATTCCCTGGGTAAAGAAAAGCATCCCAATTTTAACTTAATTAATCTGATAACTGTATTTGAGGAAAAATACAAAGAACTGAATGAAAACTTTTAGGTGCCAGATTATTATTGGCTTAAATACATCTTCAGATTCAGAAATGCCAACTCATTCAAACAGTGGATAACTAAATTCTCAGCCATCTAGTTTTCTTTCTGTTTGTTAGCTTTTGAGATGATTCTTTACTGAGGTCATGAAAAACCAGACTAATCCGGACACTGTGGAATGACAAGGTAAGCCTGTGGAAATGGTATTGCTTGGAAGCGTATCATCTGCCTCTTAGGTATTATTCAATTTTTTGAGAGCATCATAGATGGCATGATATTTGCAAATAATGGCTTTGAGTTAAAAGCAAATTATGTATTTTAGTGAAAATAATTGCCTTTAATCCTTGACATTTTTTGGTAATTCATTTCTCTTTAATGTTCAAAATATAATATAGTTCCTATAATGTATTTCCATCTTTGAACGCTGACTGTGTTTTACAATGACTGATCACTGTTCTGAGGTAAGTAGTCATTTGAATTCCCTCTGACTATCCATTTGCACACAATTACAGAACTTAAAGGCATAGTAGGACAAAAGTTAAACCCATTTCCCTATAATTCAGATCAAGTCTTTGCCATTGCACAGAGTGAATTAAGTGTATTTCCTCACCCTAGCAGAACAATTTAATACAATTGTACAGATTAAAATGACAATTTTCTTTACATTTTCATTGCAGCTTCTTATATTTGAAAAATATGTGGCTAAACTATATAAGAAGAAGCATAGATTTTAGACAAAGTAGCCACCACATTCAAATACTGCTCTAATTTACCTGGTATATCATTTTCTATAGTTTATTCCAATAACTATTTTATACTGGGAAAAACTTTTATCAGTTTTTGCTATTATCACACAATTACATTAATCCAGTTAGATCAATTTCACTTCAACTCTTAGGAGCGTGAAAAGTAGAATACAACCATATACCATGTATACAACCATGTATTTGCTGAATGAGAAGTAACATTTTCAATATAAATAACAAAAACAGAGAAAGATAAAGTGGGGAAAACAGTTGAAGTAGTTTTATTTCTACTTCCCGATTTTCAGGAATGGAAATCTTTCGACCTTGTGATTATGATCAGAAAATCAGCAGGTGATTATCCCAAGTCACTTAACAAAATGACTTGAACTCAACATGAATTCTCAAGTAACACTTAAATGTTAATTCTCAGAAGAAACGTGTATATCTTTTGCACATCCTACTGTGCAAAATCAGAAAATGTACTGAATAAAGCCTTTGTGACTTGAAATTATAAGATTTTCTTCCTAAAGTGTTTATCATGAGAAAAACTCACCCTGTCACTATCTCATTTCTTGTTTTCTTCAGAGAACTTTTCACATTACAGCATTATCTTACTTACTTATTTTTACAATTGAGTGGTCTGCACTCCGCAGCCAGCCCAGAAGCTCCTGAGAGTCAGAGCCTCCACTAGGCTGAACACAGTCTGTTACAAGTGACTAGAATAGTGGAACAGTGGCGGACATATAGAGATGCTTACTGCCATTTATTAAATAAAGGAGCAAATGAATTCATTAAAATCTAATAAAAAAGCATAATAAGTTGATTTACTGAAGCTCCCCAAACACAGCTTTCTTATTGATAAAACCAGGACTAATTACATTTCATCCAAAAGAGCGTTGAGATAATAATTTAAAAAAGTAATATAAATTGTCTTAATTCAGTACAGAATTAACAATATATGGTTAACCCCATGTTACTTCATTTACCAGTGGACATCAAGTCAAATTGTTATCCAGCTCAGATAATTACACAATTCAGATAATTCCATCACGTATTTCTAATTTCATAATGGACCATGACTTTCCACCTTTATTCCTTATTCCTTCATTTCAGTAAATTGTTCTATATGTTATACTTCTATATTACAGTAAAAGTAAATTTTATATACAATAGAATTAAACACTAAGATTTTTAAAGAACAAGGTAACACTGATGGATTTTAAAATATTTTGTATTTAACCCCATTATTATATAATTCAGGAAACTAAGTGCCATCTTTGAGTTGAAAGTCTTTGAGATCAACTCACTGCTAGATGTATTGAAACTAGTCAACCACTCCAGAACCTTTGCTGTAACTAATGGCATGCCACTCTTCCTGGGGAGCTTGAATGATTCTACAATCATTCTTAGTACAACATTTCATATTGGTAGGCCTTTCCAATTGGTCAGAGTTGGCTTGCATGGTGAAATCCATGGGCAATCAAAGATAAAGTTTCAACCACTCCTTTGATTAGGTTTATGCAGATTATTAAATTACATTCAAAGCAACTCAGCGGTTAGAATCTGATTTTTTGACTTCTAATTTACTGATACCCTTTTTTAACAATAAAATCCATTTTACTTAGGGGAATTGTAATACTTCAAAGTAGATCATGGATCACAGTAAAAATAATTTATACACATCAAAACAATAAAGTGCGAAAGAAAATTTATATTATTTCTTTTAATATTTTGATTTGAAGTTTTAATATTACTTAAATTTACATTTTTATATTATTATTTTTCTTTGAAGCTACAACTTATTAGGTTTATTTTTTTCTGGGCTTTCAGATTACATTTAGACAGTGACTTCATATAATGTGTCATTTATTCAAGACACAGTGGAATGTCAGTGTTGGTTATAAACTCATGATAACCTACAATATCTAATTGGGTGATCAGATTGGTCCAATAAAAAAGGTGTAATATCTTTCTAGATTTTTGGCTAAGTCTTTCTTTGGCTTTATATTTCTTTATATTAATTTTGAGAATAAGAGGTAACTTTCGTCACGTTGTTCCAATTAATTCAGAATCTCCTTTCAAGTTGTAAGCAGAAAGAAAACACCGAGTTCATGTTATTAAAGTTCAAATGCTGTAGAGTTTTACCAAGATATCTTACCTACAATATTTTCCAAATTGTTGCTCTCCTACATTACTTGCTAAATTCATCTATAGATATTATTACATAAAACATAAAAACTGCATAATAAGAGAAACTATGCATTATATACAAAGCATCCTATATATTTGAAAAATATCTGGCAAATTCTCAAATGCTTATGTTTTAGACATTTGAGTTAGATCATTCATATTTTAATGGTTTATAATTATGTATCAATTGATATTTTCATATATTGCAACATACTAAGCAATTCTAACATCTTATCTTCTGTAATTAAGTTAATAGGTAAAAGCATTTTTAAATAAAATTATACTTTAAGGCACTGTTTTCTTTTACTGATGCATAAATAAATGTTTAAGCAATAAATACTTTAGTTTTAACACAAAATATTTATATATTATGAAGTGGTGTACTATTTTTCTCAAATAATGTAGCCTATGCCATTTCCCTTTGCATATTTGATTTTCAGGAAGAGTGCCTGTGCCTTTAATATTCAGCACATTAACTAGCTTTCCTGTAGTGATAACCCTTTTAGTTCCTTCTTTCTCCTCTAGGAACTTCCTTTAATGTAAGTCCAATATTTTTTCTGGTTTACAATACTCTGAATTGTAAGAAATCTGATATTTCTGGAAACAGGTGATATATTAAAAATAAATGGTTAGTACCTAGAAAACCTGACTAGAACTGAAATCATATCTCAAAAGCAATTTAACCTTATATTTAACTATAACATATAAGATATCAAGCATTCTTTCTGAACAAAGGCAATATATTCATTTTATTTTCAAATATTATATCCACTACTGGAGTAAAATGAGTGAATTGACTGGTTCTGAGAAAAAGTTTAATATATACTTGTAAGGGTCAATTAAATCCTTCTTTTATTACAAAGTCTTTCTCCTTTGAGTACCAATGGTACTTCTTCGTTGAAAAATCAGGGCAATAATTTAAATTTTCAATAATTTCAACTAATTCTTTTCTTGAGTATGAATAATTTTTACTTGCAGAGCATATTTGATTTTTCAATTCAGTAGTGAGTACTATAAAGCAATTTTTTTCCACTACCACCGATCTTACTTTCATGGCAAGTATCATTTCGTATTGAGGTAAATAAAAATGTAAGGAAAATGTGCCCTCTCTGTAAAATTTTTCATGTGACAAAAACAGGGTAATCTACCTGATTATTAGAAGAAGCTACAGCAACATTTGCAGCTCACATAAGTGCCATTTTCTGTTCTATCAGTGATAAGCGAATGCTTTGAAAACACTAATATAATGTTGCATTGGAATTACCTGGTTTATACCCACCCCCACCTCCACTCTCTAATACTTGTGCTTAATTAGAGAAGAGACTTCACTGAAAATCAGGCATTGCAAGGGTTGGCAGATGGTCTGAGGGCCTGCTGGAAATAAGTATGCGTGTGTCTGGCTGCTTATTGGAACCACCCCAAACTTTGTTGGAGATTAAATCATAATATGTAATATATATTATATATTATATATACATAAATTATATCTGATATCCCCAAACAAATATCCTCCTTTTTTTTCTATTTAGAATTAACATTTGATAGCTTTTGTAAGAAGTACAAATGATTCTGGTTTTGTTTGTTCTCCCCCACTCAATATCTAGTTTAGTATATATTGATATTTGGGCAGTAAAGAAAGAAAACAGTGATAGTGACAAAAAAAATAAGCTTCCAGTGGATTCTGTTGCTTATTTGGAAACTCTGAAGAATAATGTTATTCTCAAAGTGTATAAGATGCTGGACTGGGAATTCATCTCTAAAAGGTAATGAAGTACAAGTCATAGTCCTGAACCGTGAATCTTGATTATTGAAAGTAACAAGGAAATGAAGAAAACAACACCATATACGTCAATGCCCAAAATTCACGGTTGAACAGG
The DNA here is from genome assembly GCA_004024845.1 of Tonatia bakeri. Classification (NCBI taxonomy): domain Eukaryota; kingdom Metazoa; phylum Chordata; class Mammalia; order Chiroptera; family Phyllostomidae; genus Tonatia; species Tonatia bakeri. The sequence continues at coordinate 130,808 of PVIA01002703.1, read as the reverse complement.
TGTGTGTATTTATGTGTGATGATATATATGTGTGGAGGGGTGTGGTTGAGCAAATGGCATTTGTCTAGTGTCACCCCCAAATTAAATCATAGTTAAACCACTAGCTAATCATCTGATAAAATGTGGTGACTCTGACTTTTAAATTAAGTTGAATCCCTTAGTTTCATTGGTCATACGTATAAAAGGAACATACGTTCAGATTTTCATAAGAGAAGCATCTTTATAAAATATAAATTTATAAATTAAACTAAAATTTTGAAGTATATATCTTAATAGAATAGATATTTAAAACACATAATTGAAAAATGTCTCTATTAACTACTGATACTCATTTCCCTCCTCCAGAAACTATTCAATAAAATAAATGAAATAATAGCATATGAGTTTTGATCCTCTTTGTTTTGACTATCACATTTAATCATGGTATCACAATAGCACCAAAATTAGGACAAAATACAAGAATTACAGAAGAGATCTTAAATTATATGAGCTCACTGCATGCTTCAAATGTCTCATTTTCTGAGGAAAAAAAGTTTCCGACTGCCAAACCTTGCTGCATTTCCCCCCAAAAGGAATATAACCCACGCCACCCCAAATTAAACAAAAGATACAATAGACTGATTTTTGAATAGATATGTTATCTACAGTTTATGGAACTGATAGTCCATTTAAATAGAAAAAGATAGATTTTACATAAATAAAGCAAGATCGAGTACAAAAGCACAGCTTTTGTAATTTTGGTAATATTGCAATTTTACAAACATATTGCATAGTATGTGTAAGAAAATAGTTCCATTTGTCATATATATATGTATACATATACAAGAAAAACATTTACATGAAAGTTACAAAACAAAATAAATGAGTAGTGGACCTGGTTTAAAGAATTGTAAAATAACGAGACGCTCAAACTCAAAATTACACATCTCCATTGTTAGTGAATGTCCTTGCACTTCATTAACCCTGTTTGGCTTTTATTTGTAAATATTCAAACACATGGGATATTAAGACTGCAAAAACCAAAAAGAATCACAGTTCATTATACCTCATTTCCTTTAATGTTTTTCATCAACTTCTCAAAGATTGGAACCGCTTCAATCAACACATAAAAAATAGCCCTGTGGTTCTAAAAGTATTTGAAATTAATTATACTCTCCAAAGAATTTTTAGCAAACAAGGAAAGTATAAACTCAGCTGAGTAAATCCATCCTGGGCCCATCTGGGAATATAGTCTTTACATACTGGTTTTGTGAGTATGAAGGGTTTTATTATCAATGTATAAAAAAATAAGTGGACTACACTAAGAAAGATTTTATTCTAAAATAAAAGCACTAATTAATCATCTACTGCTCAGAGTATAGCAAGGAGGATGTTTACTACTTCACATTATAATTGGAAGCCCTCCTATTCACTTGAATAAACTAGTAGAAGCAGCCATGTTTTAGAGTTAAATGTAATGGAAATCCCAGTCTTTGGTCTTCATTTAAACAGCTAATGAACTGCAGGATAGAACAATATGAATAACAGTGTTCAATAAGGTCATTCATTACTTTATGATTGTTTTAAAAGAATAAAAATACAATATTACTCTGTCATAACAATGCCTTGCAATGTTCATTACTATAATATACAAGAGTACATAGAGAAAATAACTTCTCCAGGTATCTTTGACCAAAGCTACCGGAAGAATAAGATGACAATACCTCACTAACATGAAACTCAAATGTGAATTTTGCTTCATGGCTGTATAGAGAATCTGGCTAGTAAGTACCTTCAACTACAATATTTAGTATTTTGATACTGACATGATCTGCTATAACATTTAGTTGCTTAAATGCATTAAACACTCTCAAGCCCTCTACCTATTGCTGCCTCACACGAAGATATTATTTTAGCAATGACATAATTTATTAGGAGTTTTATTGTGTCAAATAACAATTTTATAAAAGGAGGCACTATCCAATTGAGTATTTCAGATGCTAGAATACAAAGAAATTTTGAATGGCATAACATATTACAAAAAATTCATCCATTGACCTTTGTAGTCAAATTACCTTTTCTTTAAAAAAAATGCTTTTTCATTTGATGGAATAAATAATAATATAATGATCAACAGAGTATTAATATTTAGTAAATATTTCTATTAATTTCTTAAGTAGTCATTTTTAATAATATTCAGATATACTCTTCTTCTTTTTAATGCCAACCAAATTACTGAATCCTGCCAACAAAGTATTATTTTCTAAAAGGGACATTAATGTTCAATGGAAAGAGCCAGAAAGGGAGTACAGGAAAAGGAGTAGGGGGTGGGAGGCTGGAAAAATTTGCATTCCAACATTTATAAGCAAAATGTTAAGATATAGAAGGAGATTAATAATGCTAGTTCAGACTGGGCTACCAAACTCAAGACTGCCAAATCTTAAGTGAACCAGTGAAATTTAGAAATGAAAGTAACCAAAAAATCTTCTAATTTGAAGTATACCTCTCAGAGATAAGTAAGCTCTGACAAAGAAAATTAATTATATTTCTTTAGGTCAGGTGAGTAGGTAGAGGTGGCAGTAGCTTAGGACTCCTGGCTCAGTTTTCAGAGATTTGGGCTACTAAAGTCTGAGATTTTGTCATTACTGTAAAATCTAAAGCATTTTCTGGTTAATGTAAAATTTGAAGCATTATCTTAAATCCTTTGTTATATAATTTTGTACCAGATTATAAAGTTTATGGTTCATAGTAAAACAAGAAAATAAATAGGACAAAGAAGTACAGGGTAGAAATTTTAGAGACATTGAGGGAAAAAATGAAATTTGAAAGTACATATTTTTTTAGAAGTATCTTACTGAAGTATTCTGAGTGAATACAGTATTTGCCATCTTTGCTTCTCTCCTTTTAACCCCATCAACTGAACTCAAATGTGTCTCAGTTTATTCATTCCGGCCTAAGGATTTAAATGCTAAGAATAATTATTTCTCTTCCATCCTCCTATCTTGTCTGCCTGCATTTTTCCCTTCCCCATTCCTGACTTCTCCAGCTAAAATGAATGCAAAATTTAGGGTTCATGTACTACATTTAAAGAATCATTTTTTTCTGAGTTTGATTTAGGAAATATGAAATTTGCATCTACATAAGCTGTATTATATTTATGTATGTTGTGATGTAAAAATAGTACTGTTAAAACAGATAATGAATTTGCTTGGGTAGTCTGCAATGAAGGGACTGCTGTGTTAAGAAAGAGTCTAAACTTTTATAAGAAATTTAAAGACTTTTAGGAGCAATCTTCTATGTCTTTAATAGAAGCTTGACCTCCAAGGCTATACTTAGACGCTAAGGAATCTAAAGCAGTCAGTCAAGTAATTTAAACCAATTATTTAGTGTTGGATAGGAAAGCCATCTGTATCACAATTTTTTGAACTAAATTCAACAGCTATTTTTACATCATTTAGACACACTCTCAATCTCTTAACATATATATCTCTTTAATTGTTTTTAAGACATTTCAGAATATGTTTGAATTCAAAGTTTGACAGCCCTCACTAGACGTGGTTTCTATACATCTTTATCTCCTCACTCTTTTCATCTTTTCTTCTCTTATGCCACATAATTTAAACTTTCACTGGCCCCTTCCATCTCTTATGATATTTGCTTTTGGAATTAGAACATATTAGAGCTGAAAGGGGTCTCCAGAGACATTTGGTTCAATACTTCTGTTGCAAAGTAGAGTAAACTGAAGCTTGGAGATGTTCCCAGACTGCCTAAATCAGCTCACTGATTAGTAGAAGACAGAGCTGAGATTAGAAACACAGCTAATCACTAATCAAAAAAAAAAAAGTTCCCATTTGATTAAGAAACTTTCTAATGCTTTAAATTTAGAGATGTTTTGAATTTTAATTATGATTCAAATTGATGTTTCCCTAAAATGTCCACAAGAGCAATTAGCATCCATAATTTCTCAAAATTTCTTGTGCTGTACTTTCTATTAGTATTTTGCAAAAAACAGTGCAAGAATTTCTCAGGTTAAATTCTAATGTTTTAACTTGAATAAATTGAACTCTTGTGTTATGATATTATTTTTAAGCAATTGCATATCTTAGGTTTTACTCCAATATTGATTCAAAGTTTTATACAATAAGCCCAAACACAAGTCAAGTTCTATATTAAAAGTAATAAAACTGCACTAACTTTCTGATTTTTCTGCTAAGTATAGAATGCATTTAATGAAATGAGGCGTTTTCAATTACTTGATTTGATGGATGATCCAAACAAAATAATTCTGGCCAAATGGTTCACTCTGTTGCTGACACTACCCAATTTCCCTGCTTCTGCTGCCCAAATAGCTTGAACAGGTTCCAATCTCTCACTTCACTGTGTGGCAGAGGCCTGAACTCCAAAGTGTCCATAGTAACGGACCCCAGAATGAAGCTTCCAGGCACCTGGAACAGTGTGCGCCGGAGGGCTGGGCAAGGTTGACTCACACGTGAAAATTAAGGACTTACCTTATGGTAATCAAGTCATTTTCCCATAATAGAAAATGTTTAATACAATTTTACATTCTTGGATTCTGTAAATTTAAAAAGAAATTGAGTTAAGGAGTGCTGTGATAAACATGTCTATAATATTCTGGATTATTTATTAGAAGTTAATTTACAAAAATAAGCAGTAGAGAATGGAAAGAACTGTGATTTCTGGTAGTATGGTAGCTTAGCAGTCTGAGAAAAGGAATTAAATACTAAGAGTTGAAAGAAAACAATTTCCTTAAAATATGAATCTAATGGAGTAAACACATTTTCAACATTTGTTAACATTTGTATTTTTTTTTTATTTTGAGCAGGAATTTTGAATTTAATTTCTACTGCCCCTAAAGTTTAATCCCCAATAAAAATACACTGATATAATTCTGAAGATGATATTCCAATGGAAAGTGAATCCATTCTCCGCATTAATGTGTCACACTAGTACTTATTTATTGAGAGGATGCTTGAATTTTAGCAGTCAGAGTCAAGTATAAAGTGAATGAAGCAAACCAATATTGTACTAATAGAACCTAGGAGTAACAAATAGCATGTGGATTCCACACCACCTGTATTCCCCTCTTAATCCTATCTTATGTTGCAATAAATCAGATGTTTTGTTCAAAATAAATACGTCACATGCAATAGCCAAGTAAATACTACATAAGGCCATTCAGATCCGACAAATGACAGTATAATGGCATTTTGTTAATTCTGTAAAGATTATATTGCTGAGTGCTTTCAAAATTTCCTAGTGTACAAAATTCTAGACTTAGTAGACAAAGAGTAACAACACATGGATTTTAAAGAAACAAACAAAATTCAGAGTGGGATTCTATCTTGTTTTGTTTTGTTAAAAATCATGTATTGAGTTTAAATTTTTAGTAAAGCAAGCATTACATAATGCTTTAAGACTTTAAAATTCGGGGAAAAAACATTTACATCCAAAAAGATGAGTGGAAAATTGTGCTTTCGGACTGTAGTATTAGTTTTCTTACAGGGTTAATTAAGCATTTCATCTTGCCATTGGATACCGGGAATATCATCTACGCAATGGATATATGTGCAGTTCATATCCAGGTCCTGCAAAAATCTAAAACTGTGTGCTTCACTTCATGTAGCAAAGGCACCTATGTTATTCTCCCTTTTGAGCGAAAGTTCTGATCCAGTCTTCCTGCTGAAGGTGAGACACTGTTCCGACACCCACACTCTCCGTGTTGAGCAGTACAGTATAATCACAGGAGAAGGTGGAGGCAAATTCCTGCTTACGCTGGAAGAAGTCGCTCTGTGGACCATTTGGAGAAGCTCTGGACTGATCACAAGGGAAACCGAGCAGAACTGTGAAGCAGACAGACAGGAACAAAGGCTATTGTGGTGAGGAGGAATCAGTCCCTTCAGCTCCACAAGCAGATGTTGCTACTGGACTGACAGGTGGAACCCACCCCTGCGGGAGAAAGGTAGAGTTTGCCGTTGGGGCACACACACAACTCGTACACCGTCTGTCGAGCATTTGAAGAGCTGGGTGAAGATGAAAAAGAGCCGGTCGGCAGATTTCCCAGCCGAATTGTGTCCGCGTTCAAAAATATCTAGGGGGAAAAATTGCATTGTAATTTGTTTTAGCATTCTCCATTCCTCAGAGCATCACAACATGGCCTAATAAGAAAGACTACAACAACAAGTAATTCTATTGGTTTAGCTGCCATGCTTTGTTGAACAAACAAATTACACTCCCACAGTACAGCCCAAAAGCTCTACAGCTATCTTCTCCTTTGAGACATGGTGAATTCTGATGGAAAGTCCTTGATCTGCAAAAGCAATATTGTACAATCTGCTCTCGAAGCCAACTCAGTTATTCAAATACCACAGAAAATTCATGATTTTGGCAGAGTACCTCATTTTAACTTCTTAATGATGCCTAGTTTAAAGAATATACAAGGAACTTCAAAGTTTCTATAGTCATGGACCCCCAAATGAAGCTTCTGCATACCTGTAATAGTGTGCTTTGTGGGGAGGGGAGGAACTTCATGGATATAACATTACTGGGTGGAAAATTAATTAAAAAATGACTCTAGCCTAGTTTTTATAAATACTCACAAAATCACATTGACAGATTGTCTAAAAGATGTACTGAGTAGGTAGTTTGCAGGATTAACAACAGATAGTTGATACAATCGGATTTGAAGTCTCCATGAAACGTATTACTTGTACTCAACACCTACTCTGCTGTATCTTCTAACTAGCAAGATTACTTATTACAAATCACGGCCTCAACACTGCTAGGGACAGTGATCACATGGTTTTGACATGCATGGGGAAAGATCCAAAAAAGACAAAGTGGATCGTGAACTTGAATGAGGAAACAGAAACAAAAACAAAAAATCAGCCAGAAACACAAAAACAAAAACCTCTCTCTAGTCTTTCCTTGACTATATTGTTACGTAGTAAATTACTGCCTAAAGACATCTTTAAATTGACAGGAGAATCAAAGAATACACCACTTTCTACATATTCATCCTCATCCAAGTTTTATTCATTTCTTACTAGGACTCCTGAAATAGCTGCCTAACTGGCCCACCCAGTTGCCTTTATCATTCTCCTATAGTCTATTGTACATATCACTAGAGTAAACTTAAGAAATGCAAATCAAATCACATCACCCTAGTGCTCAAAATTCTCCAACAATCTCCACTACACTTAACATGAGTCTCGATTCCTTTCCATGACCGACATGTCCTACACGGCCTGACCCGTCTCTAACACCATTACCTATAATTCTTCTCGCTCTAGCTCTTACGTTTCCTCAAATATCCCAAAAGAACACTCACCTCAGGGCGTTTTTAGTCCCTATTTCTTTAGCTTGAAATATTTCCCTGCATATATATATATATATATATATATATATATATGAATGATTGGGGTAGATAGTAACCAGGTGCTAGGGAATAGGAGCAGAGGGAGATTTCCACTGTTAGCCTCTTTCATACTTTTACAGTTTTGAAACACAATAACTAATTGCCTGTGCAAATGAGCCAGAAAAAGGATTCATAGACTATGGTCACACATAATTTAGATTGATCTGGATGCGAGCACGTTTGTTCGGGTGTCTGCTATACGGTCACCTTCTCAAAAAAGGACTTCCCTACTCCTCCTACCAAAATAACACTAATCCATTCATGAATTTCCCCTTGACAGTTTCACTTTTCTTTATAGTAACCATCCCTTCCTAACATTTATTGCATTTGTTCATTTACTGTGCTTCTCTTACATAAAAGTGAGATCTACGAGGGCAGAATCTGCCTTTGGTTCATGGTTACAGGACAAGGCACAGAACTGTGGCAGTACATGCTGTGTGAGATAATGCTACCCCTCCCCCTTGGACATGTCCCTCCACTCTGGGACAGATGCCACCCTCCACCCAAGTCCTTTCATCAGCTTTATCCCCCATAGACCTTTCCCTGACAGTCCACGAGAGAAAGACTTTATTTGGTTCTCCTGTAGCACTCTATTGTTACTAATATCTTATTTTGCTAATATCTTACATATTATTTTATAGTTATATATATCTTATTTTTCATGGAAGGTAGAATCACACCTAAAAAGTTTTACAACTCCACAGTGTTTGACCCTGTGCATATGTTGTCCGTTTAAGACAAACAGTTGTTGAACAAATGAATAGATTATAAAATAAATGAATGATTACCTTGACCAACAGTATTCAAAGTTAAGAATGCATCTTTATTCTTGGGTTAAGTAAGAGGAAAGTTAAGAGAAAAAAGGCCTTCTAATTATTTTAAGAAGATTTGTTTTTTACTGACTTAAAGGTTAAAAATGCACAAAACCAGAAAAAGAAAATAGTACATTGTTGGGCACAGATGCTGGGCCTCATTCCTTCTGACTCTGCTCCCATGGTGAGGGACATCACTGACTGTCACTCACTGTTACACACTCCAGGTTCTTCCGTGCATTTCTCCATCATGGAGGGTGGGGACAGGGATATCTCCTCTCACTGAGTCTGAGAGAGAAGCTGGCCTTGCAGAGTTCACACCCCTTTCTTCACTTCTTTTTAGGAGCTGGCATGCTTGCAGAGCAGACACTCTTACATTCCAAAATTACTACATGGGCAAGGTTTGGGACTGTGGGGTTTAGGTCTGCATACTTAGAGTTGGGTTCCTCGAAGAAGTGTTAAGTGCTGGTGTTTTGCCCAAGAAACCTTGAGACACAGATGAGAAACAGTGGGGTGTGGAAAGTAAAACAACATGTGGATAAGGAGGCTCGTGTGGGATTGACCAAATGACTAGAAGATACTGTGAATGGTTCACCATTAGTAAGCATAGAAATAAATGTCTCTGGTTAGCCCTGGCGGTTTGCAGAGGCTTGCTGATGCCAAGCTGAACACTGGGTTTTATGGTTTGGAACTATTTGCCTTTCCATTGGTGTGGCCTGAGGGAATAAATGTAGAGAGCAGCTGTTTTGAGACAGGTAAGGCAAGCAGGTGACAGCCCTGGAAAGCAAGCCCAGATGTAGAGACCTCATCAATGGGCATTAGCCTTGAACCTTATGCTATATGGCCCACTAGAGCTTAGCTAGAGCACTGCCCTCTGACTCTCCTATTCATTTAGGGGTGCTTTAACAATATTTAGCTCTATGACAACACTTAATTCCATCAACTTCTGATATCGAAACTGTAGCCTCAACCACATAAGGGAGGTAGATTATATTAATGGATAAATTAAAATGAACAGGGCCATTAAAAAGAGAAGATATTTTCTTGGCTTGATACAGAAAATGTGACGAGGCAAAAAGGGCTGATACATATTGATTCTTTCCAACCCAACATTGCTCTGCTTCTCCAGGCTCCTGCAGCGTGGATGGGCTTGCTCATAGCTCTGTCTGCTGAAGCAGTTACTATAATACTGTTTACTTTCCAGCTCCTAAAATTGATATTTCTATTCTATATTGTCCTACAAGCCATATAATCCACTCGTTTTGAAATTCTTCCTGGTGTTCAAAATTACACCTCTGAGGTTTTAACTCATGGCCCATTGTCTTCTTGAATTGTCACTAAGAATTCATACATCCCATTCTTACCAGTTGAAATTAGACCTATCACTATAAGGAAAAATGTTAATCACTTAGCAAAATGAAAATTGTTTTCTTCTTCTGTGACCTTGCGTATGCTATTACATTATTGCTTTGCATATGCTATTGAAACGCTTTCAGTGTTCTTCATAAAATTATGATTCGTGTGGTTTTCAGAGCTGAATTTGAAATTCCTTGCAACATTATGTTAAAAATAACTGAATCTTCTGCAGTGTGGAATTTTGTGTGCAGTTTCATTCTCACACATTTTGTTCATTATTTCGGTTACCTCAATGCTATGCCTGTTCTGATTTTAACTAGTTTAAAACCCATCTAAATCTGACATCTTTCTATATTGTTTAGTGATTGTTGAAATGATCAATCTGCCTTTCTGTGGCATACCATGAAACAAAGAGAAAGATTTTGTATCATTTCATATTTCTTCATTGGAAAACTATATATTGTCTATTTTAATATAAAATGTTGTACTTTTCTATGTATTTGTTTTAATAGTATAAAAATGACCTTAGCTGAAAACCTCTGGATATGATTTATTTATAGCATAATCCTCAATTCACAATTAAATGACAACCTCTAGTTGAATCCCAGGGATCTGCTGATACTTTGAATGAAAGAACATCAGCAAAGTGGTGTGCAAGTAGGAGCAGAACGGAGATTAATAAGCACCAATATTTATTATGGGATAATTCATTATGAATAATTTGAATGAATGCATTAGCATGATAAAAGCAACCCATTAAAAAGGATGTGAAATATTTAGAAAGGATTTTGTCTTGCTGTGGAAGGCAAATTATTATATGTAGTCTCTAACCATAGTGGAAAGAAACCCTAAAAGGTAATATGGATATATGTTTTAAATATTCTAAAGCATATTCATAGATCATTTATGTTTTAATGTCCAATAAGATGCTAATGTGGCCCTGACTTTGTTTATAAAAATAATCAAAGTATATAATTAAAATTTATCTTGAATCAACAACTGAGATAATGGCAAAAAAGTAAAAAAAAAACCTCTCCCTTTGATTGTATTAGTTTATGTTCTCATCTTTACATCTGAAGAGGAATAAAATGCTCCAGAATATCTCTTAAACTAGCTTTCCATTCTTTTTTCCTAAATTTAAACTTTGTAAGCTCATAGTAAAAAATGAATAAGCACATAAGGGAAGAAAATACTGAAGGAATTAATTGGTACAAACAGCAAAACAACAGATTAGAACTTCAAGGACTTTGAAAATTAAAATAAAAGTATACAGAATAGAATATGCATTATGTATAAAACTTTGAAATAATTACGGTAGAATAAAAAACAAACGAGAAAAAAAAAAGAGCAGCTGCCAAGATGACCAGGGAGATTCGAAAAAGCAACAGAGGAGCACCCTAGAAATGAACAACATAATTACCCAAACTGAAAGCTCAATGGAGGTGTTAAATGTGATACTAGATACTGAAGAGGACGCTGGGCATGTAGATCGAGATAAACAAGCAGAGTGAGGCACAGGGAGACAAAGGAATAGAAAGAAAGGAGAAGTGAAGGGATCTGGAGGGCCAATGAACGGTACAGTGTTTATACAGAGTTCTAGAAAAAGGTCACAAAGTGGGGGGAGGAAATATGTGAAGACACCTAGTAATTTTCAGAGTGGACAAAAACGCATCTCTACAGACACAATAATCACAATGTATACAGCAAGAAAAGGAAATGAAATACATGTGTATCTGTTGCCATAGCATGCAAAAGAGGACGGCCAAAGACAGAAGATTCTTGATTTTTAAAGGAATGAGAACAGACTTAAAGGAGATTCTTGAGGGAAATAAAGTGAATGGAAGAAAACTCTTATCCAGGAAATAACAATAGGGCTAAAGAGTAAAAGAACCTTTTGTTTCTTTTAAAAATATAGACACGTTTTTTGTGGAAACAAACATCCAAGGTAATTTTTGGAAGAATGTTTTGAAGAATGATACAGAATTTTGAAAAAACAAAGATTAATTTATTCTTGATATTACCTTGCTATTTATTAAATTGCCCCACTCCTCAGTGAATATCTTTCAGTAGAAAATAAACAGAGCTTTGACTTAAGTAAATAACATTAGGCTTACTAATTTTCACATTCAAGAAGAAATAGGAATACGTTCATTTACATTTAAGCGCTCTTAGGAAGCAGTTCTCCACGTCTCACCTGGAGCCACGTGCATATACTTGGAGCGGAAGGATTCTGACCGTCCACCCCTGGAAACTCACCTCCCCCTCTGTGGACTGCAGGTGGAGCTCCTTCCTGCAGGTGGCCTTGAAGTCTCCTGCAGCGGCTCGCACCTGCACCCCTCGAGGAGCTTCCATTATCAAGGACCTGGTGGGCGACTCCAGCCTAAAAGAAAAACAAAACAATCCATAACAGTAAAAATAAAAATGAATTATGAAGAACTAAAAGATATAATCAGTCAGTTAAAAACAAAGAAGCAGGTGGGAATAAATAAAAATCCTTGCCATTTAAAAAAAGGGGGGGGACCCAAAATGATGTTTAAAATGATTTTTGATTATTTATTTTCTGGCTCTTTATATAAAACTATTGGTTGGCAACAATTATTAACTCTTATTTATATAATGATTCACTAAGTTTCTTACGTTGTCTCCCTTCACAATGCATGTGAAAAGTAGGTCATCATAAGTTTGCTTGTTTAAAGCTTTTATACACTTTCATAGTAATGATGGAGTTTTAAGAAAGTAAGTTTCCAGATGGAGCATGTAAGTAAGCATCAATAAAGAGCCCCTGTCTCGTGAAGATGAGAGAGCTTCAGTGAAAATCACAAAATCTGTGAAGTGTCGAGCATTCACAGTAAAACTTCTATAAGCTTGACAATTTTCAAAGTACTCTTCAAGCTTCTGGAAATTAATTAAAATAAAGAAAGAAGATGTTTCCTCCATCAACTGACTTGTACTGTGTGAGGAAAGTGTCCACAGAATAAATGACATTAGTCGGAAGAAGAAGAATTAAATGAAGGCTGATACACCAGTACGAGTGAGATGAAAGGTTAACTACACACATTTTGAGAAAAAGAAGTGTTTCAGAAAGTTGTGTCTGCAAACAAAGGTTCCAAATGATCTTCAAATGTGAAACTGGACAGTAGCACCAAAGAAAGCAGAAAAAGACAACAGAACACAGCAGTAAAAAGCACAAGCGTGAGAAGAGGTTTTATCCCTGAGTTGGTCTTTTCGGGAAAGTGCTCTGCTCTGGGGCGGCAGCGGCCGGGGCTACCCTCCGCCACAGGAATTCAGGACAGGGGTCCCCTCAGGGTCACACTCACCGTCACTCAGAGGCAATAGACCCAAAGTTGCTTTGCAGAGAGCCACATTAAACAGTTTGATCAGCTCTCTCAGTAATGATGCTGAAGGTGATATTGAAGGACTTGAGCCAGCATTGGTGATTTGGTGAAAATGGTGATTTGGGCACATTCAAATCACTACCCCCCACCCCGCCACCCTGCACCACCGCACTCACAAAACCAGCTTTAAAACTTTTATCTCTGTGTGCCTCTTGGACACCTTCATAAAATCTCTGGTGGGAGTGAGGGCATGTACGTTTTTGAATATAAATATTTTAAAGAAAACCCTGTATTTTGTTTTTAAACAAAAACCACACATTTTTGCAGACTATTTGAAAGCTGAAAAAGAAAAAAACACTCATAGTTTTTTTCATTCATAATTCTTATACTTTGACAGAGTATCAAATTTCAAAATCCGAATACTAAAATGTATATTTGTAATTAATTGCCCCGGATACACCTCCAAATCTGCACCACCTTGAATAGTGTATTTGTGACCACTACTGTTTCCATTTGCTCATTATCCATAAAACAAAATGTAATTCTTTAAGTTTGGATACGATTGAGCCATAAAAATTGATGTCAGTTAAACCTTAATTAAAATGAATTAAAGTCCTACAACAAATTATGAATCTGACATTCATGGAAATGCAACTCAGTGATATTGTAAGTGGGAGGAAAAGCACAATTACTTTATCAAATGATTGATATGAGTTATTTTGTTTCTGAGAATAAGGGGTTGCAGTGATTACTCAAGTATTTAATAGTAAAATATCCATATTAAATGTGCACATTTTTTGTACCATATTTCTACCATGTTTTACATTTGGGACTAGAGAATTAAAATATATAAAGGATTTCAGGGCTCTTGAGTTTTTCCATTCTCATCTTTATTAATTATTTGATTAGAAAGTTTTCAGCACATTCAGGTGTCTGTTGCCACAGTGGCCACACAATAGAGCACACTGCCAACTGACTTAGAGGATTCTTCCTCAAAGAGGCAGAAAAGGCAGAGAGCTGGCTTGACCTGGGTTCAGGGAAATTAGCAGCAATAAACCTCGGTTTTATCATTTCTAAATCAACAATTTTAATGTTTTCTTATAGGATTTGTAAGAATTTTTTTTAAAAGAATTAGCGAAATAAGTATGTGGTGGAATAGTATTTTGAAATATTAATGGCATTTTCTGTCCTGTCCCATTCCTCTGCCTACTTCCCCACTTCCTATTCACTGCACTCTATCCTTTGCCACTGGTTTCCTTTTATCAGCAAAGCTGATAAAGATCTTTTGAGTTTGTTAATCCTACAGACATTGTGAGTTTAAAAAAAACGCTAGCCATTTCATGTTGAAAATGATTCAGCACATAAACAGAAATGTCAGAAGAAAACTATAAAGAGCATTATTAATGGCATGGAGGGATGCTTCTTAAAAAAGATTTTATTTATTTATTTTTAGAGACAGGAGAAGGGAGGGAGGAAGGGAGGGAGAGAAACATTGGTGTGTGAAAGAGAAACATCATCGGTTGCCTTTTTAGATGCCCTGAACTGGGAATCGAACTGCACCCGGGCATGTGCCCTGATGGGGAACAGAACTGGAAACCTTTCCCTTTGTGGGACGATGCCCAACCAACTGAGCTACACTGATCAGGACAAGGGATACTTTTAAAGTATATAGTTCATGTTGCTAAATTATCATATTAATATAAATATTATATTATTTAATGGCTGTATTTCACAATCATTTCAGGGAGAAGGATATATGAAAAAGACATCTGATATTTTTTACCTCAAAATTAAAAAAATTGAGATATTCTTGGATAAAAATAAACTCATATATACATCCTGTCATGAAACTTCCAGTATTTCAAAAAGTTATAAAAATATGTATGAAACTCTGGCAAGAATCTCAGTGGAATCTCTTGAAAGTTAAAACACTATGTCAAAATATTTGGGGATAAAATATATGTATGGCAATTTACAGATTTAAAAAATAAAGGTAAAGTGGGAGATTTTTCTTTTAAAATTAGAAATGAATAAAATAATTTTAATTAAAATGATACTAAAATTAGAAATTAAAATTGGGTAAATGGAACAAAATGGACTCTACAACAAGGCATTAGAAGTAATCTGACAAATGTAGGTATCATTTGGGTTGGGAAAATCAGGTTATTTAGTAAATGTTAATAAATGATGCTTAATAAATTGCCTAGCCATACTGAAGAAAATAGCATTAGATTCTTAACAAACTCTGCAGGAATAACTTCATTTCATCTATACAAAATATAAAAATTAATAAAGAAATCACAGACTTTAATATTGAACAGAATATTCAAAGAAAATTCAGAACATAATTTCTTATTTTATTTATTCGAAGTATAAAACTGTAAAATATAAAACTGCCCATTTTGAAAGCATTAAATTCATAGCAATGAATTTCAGACTACTTTTCATAACAAGTACCCAGAGTGGGGTTAATATTGAACTTGTATCACCCTGCCTGTTTTTTTCCAAGTGATCCTGCTTTTATGGCATTTACTAGCAAAGAGGCAATAAGATTTTGTTTTGATGGTGTTGTGCCAGTCTGAAATTTGAAACTGAAAGGCATAGGTCTTAGCAGAATTCTCAACATTCTAAGAAAAGAACTCAGTCTTCTTTTAAAGTAAGTCCCAAGATGCCATTACGAAATAGAAACTTCAGTTGAACTTCAGTATCATATAATGTGTTCTTGGTAAATTCTCAACACAGTGCCAGAGAAATAGCAGGCACTCATGAGGTTTCAATGGTGGCATGAATGGAGAATTGGACAGAAAAGTGTGTTAAGACAAAAAAAGATTCAATGCAAACTGACTTGAACATATAAGAAAGTACACTGTCATTACCTGAGAATACAATGAGCTTTTTATAGATGCAAGTGACATTGGTTTTGTTTCCTCATTTTTATTTTTTTCTGCTCACTAGCACATGTCATTACGCCCTCTTTCTTCAAATTAGAGCAAACAAATCTCTAGATCAGTTGTTTTTCTCTTTCCAAGTGTGCAAGCTAAAACAAGCTTTTCAAAATGCTCATTTAATACTAACTCTAGATAAATATATAAAAACATAAATAGAATGAAAGAATAAAAGGTAAGGAAGAAGAAAGGAGGAGGGAAAAGAGGGAGAAGAGAGGGGAGGGGAAGAAAGAGGAGGAGAGGAGAAAAATTCTACTTTATTATTTTTTTCATAGGTAGAAAAATACCAGCAAAGTATTTTACCCTCTGATTGACAAAATGTCTCAGGGAAAAATTCTTAACTACTTAATAAATGGTAGCTTTTCCTTGAATGCAGAGATGGTGTGGAATTAACAGTGTTTCCAGAGAGTAATTTGGAGCTTGCAAACCTCAACATTTCAGCTTTAAATTATATTTATACAGGAATGGAACTGATGAAAAGATGCCAATTACACCATGAAATATTAACTCATTTACTAATTCCAAGTCAGAATTCTTGCCTTATTCTTGGAACAGTTCATGGAGATTGGATTCACACAGTCTTTGGGCAATGGGCATTAAATAATGGATTTCATCACTTCTCAGCATGGAGTGCAGAGACTCTATCGAACTGTAATAACTTACTTATAAATTAGCTTAAGAAATAAAAGAGGAAGAACATTCATATGTGAGTTATTTCAAGCAAATATGCCACTATCTCCTTCTTGACCATTCAGCATTCATTTTTTAGCTTTTTCAAATGCAGAGGTTCCTCTGGAAAAACAATGTCATCTTATATTAAAAAAAATTTAAAAACCTACATGTTTAGGTTAAAAATGAACATGGAAACTAGCATAGAACTTTGTACATAATAAGTACTCATCAAACATCTGTTGAATAAATAAATTGAAGAAATCTACTACAGTTCCACACCAAACTATTACCTATATTATACAGTGAACTTTTGGAATGTGCCTTCTTAAAGCCTTTTATTTTTGACAAAAACAAAATTGAAGGCAGTATGGCTACTCACTCCTCAAATTACTGTTTTATTTACTTGGCCAACCATTTCACCCTGTTGATTAGAATTAGGTATCAGCTAAGAGTTCTACTTACTGCCCCGAAAGGAAAATTGTCAGCAAAACTTGTAAAAATCTCAGACATTCTGATGTTAATCTTCAGTACACCAATGAATAATTGAATAAACCCATCATGACTGTGCTGCGCCTCTGTTTCAGTTTTGGAATTTAGATCCGTAACACACACCTGGGGGTTGTAAACCTGCTTTCAGCAGCAGCAGAGAAGCCTAGCTCAGCTCAGTGTTTAAATAATTGATGAATAATTAGAAAATTGAAAACTAGAAATACTACATACTATCTATAATTTAACCCACATTCACATTTACAAATTTTGATTCATGTCAGGAAGGTAATTAAAATAGCAGCTGGTTCTTATTCTACTTTTGCAAATATACTTTTCCTATAGAAAAATAAAAAAATGAGTACATAATTACTAAAATGCTAGGAGCAAAAATGTTTCCTTTACATATATAAAGGACACACGGACAAAACCAAAGTGGGGTAGAATCAAGGGTGGGAAGTAGGGATGGCTGGGGTGGGGGGAGCGATGGGGGGAAAATGAAGAAACTGTACTTGAACAACAATAAAAAATGTGCAAAAAATAAAATAAAATAAAATACAATGGATGGACAAAATGTTTCCTTTTGATCTTAGTAATTTAACTTTTTATTGTGTGAATCACTAACCTCTGATATGTGTATTAAAACACAGGTTGCCCTGGCTGGTGTAGCTCAGTGGATTGAGTGCGGGCTGCGAACCAGGCATCGCAGGTTCGATTCCCAGTCAGGGCACATGCCTAGGTTGCAGGCCATGTCCCCCAGCAACCGCACATTGCTGTCTCTCTCTCTCTCTCTCTCTTTCTCCCTCCCTTCCCTCTCTAAAAAATAAATAAATAAAATCTTAAAAAAAAAACACACACAGGTCAAAAACTATTAGAATCAGTGTTAGTCACACGTTTTAACAATATGAAAACAAGTGGGGCCACGTTTCTTATATGACATGCATTAGCAGTGTCCTCATGGTGCAGTTTTTCTGCATTTCAGTAATCCAAGTTAACAAATACTTATTGACACTCCCACACGTGAGGTGCGTGCTGGCTGCCACAGCTCTAAAGAGGAGCAAGGAAGTAGATCCCATTCTAAGCGAGCTTACAGCTTCCTTAGGTGGAGGGGGCGAAAGCAGTAATTACACAAAAAATGGGATGAAGTTAATAATTACACAAAATGTTAAATTCCTGAGAGAGTCATAAATCAAGACCATAACACACTATGAGATAATGTTTACACATAATTTTCAACCCTTTTAAATCCTTGGGGTTTTGCCTAGAGTAAATAATTGTGTTTATCTTATGAAAAAGATACCTTGATCACAAGAAGAAAGGTGCCTTCTGTTATTGTTAACTAGCTTGTTTGAATCTGGTTATTCTACTAGTTAGAAACAGATTTTTAAAGGAAATTTTATCATAAAATTAGAAAGGACTGCAAATTTCACACTTAAAAGTGTGACTTTCTTCGGTGTTAAAATTTTTCATCTTTATTTTTCTATTTTCCTTTGGGTAGTTTTTCCCACTATCAAAATGGGAAGGGCTAAACTTGCTATTTATGAAATAAAATGGTTTTTTTTGCTTACTATTTTTATTGTGGTTTCCAGTACAAAGACTCTCTCAGGTTGATACTTTGATTCTGCTTTAAATATGATTTTAATATTTGATTTATTTATTAAATATCAATATTATTGTCTTTTGAATGTATCAAATGCATTTTAGAATGTAATTTACCTATTCAAAACTAATTACATAAAACATATTTTTACTCATATGTAATATTATATTAGTTTGAGGTGAATAATATGATACATACACACACACAGTAAAATGATCACCACAATAAATTATATAAAATATCTTTTATTCCCAAAGCTTAACTTATTTATTTTTAGAATAAGAGCACACATTTTCTTGTCCATCTAATACTTGATTATCTACCATGTAGCAGAAAATGTCAATTCTATATACAGGTCTGTAGCATTTTCTCTGTTTTAGTTCTTTACAAATCAAGGATGATCGACAGTCACGAGAACACTAATACAGGTAGGTGTGAGAGCCAGGCCTTACCTGAGGTCTTGGGAAGGCTCTGCTCTGATGTGAGGTGTCTCCACAGAGTGCCCGAACACTGCTCCTTCAGTGCCTGCGGGGAACACGAACCCCATGTCAACATAAGTGAGTGGACAGATACGTTGATATTCATTTCTATTTTTATGGGACAAACATGCTTCCAAAAGTGGGACAACTGCAAACAGGGATACAGAAAATAAGGGAAAAACTGAAAAAAGAATTCTAAGTAGTGCAGGGCCAAGGAGGTCAAATCTCAATGTCATTTTGGGACTACTTTTAAGATGGTGTTATTTATAAAAGTTCAGACTGAGTCAGAATTCTTAACTTTTTACCAAAGAACAAGACCCATCTCCTTCCTCTTTTTTATTTCCTCAGTAAGTGAATCTGAGGGGAAAATCAGTCACAATACACAGTTCTGTGTCTCTACAGACGGCAGAGCATGAATGAAAATGGGAGCAAGCTGCAGTGTAGCATTGGTCTTACTGAGCATTCGGCACTTTTCCCACTGAAAGCTCCCACCTTTAATGGGAGTGGCTACTGAGCTGCAGAAACCTGGGCATCTTCCTTTGACCTCATTGGAAGGAAGACTCTCTTGGAGCCCATGACCGCTTGGCTTCATTTTACTAGAATGGACTTCACATGGGGCTCACAGTCATCCAAGAGGTTGGTTCTTCAACACCTTCCTCGGGTCAGTGAAGCTTCCGTTTGATTGTCCAGGTTCCCAGAGCTTTCGCATAATTTAACTGAGCAAAATAAAATGACCTTCCTTTTCAAAAATTAAATGCAAAACACAATTTTTAAAGCAGATGATGAAAACAAAACTTTTTATTTATTTTTTGTAATGTCACATAAATGTTTCAGATCATTTCTTTCAGAATAAACTTTATTTTCTTTTGGTTTAATCTTTCTCAGATATCTTGGTGTAAGTACATTATACCTGCTCCATCAGTGGCCTCAACACCAGCAACTGGAAAGTACAAATTTTAAACATACCAAATAGAGCTGATTCTGCTTATTGTAAAGAACAATTTAAATACATTGATCAATAAGCAAAGATGAAACTACAAAAACTATTTATTTAAGTAGTTTTTTCTTTTGATTTTTTAAGAGATTATTTCTGTGTGAAAAATTCTTAGAAATAGGTCTTTGATAGTAAAGTGATAGTTTTATATAAAATTTTAATTTTATGATTGTGATGAGGGGTGGCATTTGAAATGACCTTCCAAGATATAAATTTTCATATCTCAAGGAGTAACTCCTTTGGCATTTAAATAATAAGATATAACTTCCGAAAAGGATGGTATCCATGTGTAAAGTGCAAATATTAATTTCCACTGCTCTATGATTTTGAAAACGTCTAAGACAAGATAGCAGAAATATAATTAAAGAACAGTAGCAATATTGATTTTCAAACATAGAATGACACATAGAGTAATTCAGCACGGAATACATCAGTAAAAGTAAAAGTAAAATGCTACAAAAACTTTACTTTACCAAGGAGGAATAAAAATTGATAGACGTCTCAAATCTAAGTATCGACACAGAAAATTATTGATGATTTTTAAAAGTTTATTCTTGAGGAAATAAATGTATAATCACACCACTTGCAGGGCTAAATTGAAAAGTGAATAAAATAACAAATATTCAGCTAAGTGTAGACCTCCAGATAATGAGAAAATTACTCTCATCTTTTCCATTTTTGTTGCAGAGTGAGCCAAAGGGCAAAAATGATCATCTTGGAAAGAATCAATGATGGGGGATGAAAGCCATCTGAGCCAGGCACATAAAAAATCAAAATTAAAAAAAGCATACATCCTATGAATTGGGAAATGTTACTATTAATAGGGCACAGACTTAGCAATTAAAAATATAGGATGCTCAATTAATTTTTAATCAGGTAAACATTAAACCATTTTAGGATAAATATCCATTTGAAGAGAACATTTTTATATTAAAAATGATTTGTTTTATATCTGAAATTCAAAATTAATCATTAGATAACATTTATTTGGTACAAAGAGTATAAATCTGACATTCTCACTGTAGGAAAAGAAAAAAAGTGTGATGAATCTCACATTGTAAGTTATGGAAACCATACATGAAGAGAATCACGGACAAAAAGGGACATAATATAGACATTTATTAATATGTGCATTTAAGCTTATTGACTAAATGAACATTTGTTGATATTAGCATTGTAAGGGGTTGTTCCAAAGGAGACAAAGAAAAATTATGATTGATTGTATAGCTGTTAAAGGATATTTCAGATGCCTTAAAGTGACAGTGATGTTATAAGACTGAGGGAAAACACAGACTGTTAACTAGCATAATGGTTGGGGGAAAATGAGGCAAGCAAACTTCAGGGTCAAAAAGTACTGTATCTCAATCACGTGATAATTTCTGGCTTCAGAATGGAAGAATAAGGCTGATTCGGTTTGCTTGGCTGGGAGGAGGAGTGCGCACTGAATGTGCTTCTACTCTATGCTTACAGACAGCTTCAGACATACGCTAGGGTGTCATTCTTTACAAATGCTTAACACAAATGTCACCCCACAAAAAACATTGAAAAATCATTAAAATTAAGTATATGAGAGGAACCCCCCCCCAAAAAAAAAATCAGAATTATCTTCTGGAGGGCACACCCCTTGCAGGACAGGCTCCCCCACTAGGTGAGTGTTCTAGGAACCCATCTGGATCAGTGTACCAGCTGGCGTTGTGAGAAGATGTGTCCAGCTCCAGTCAAATTCTCTTGAAGATTCTTTCATTGAGTTTGTGCATTTCCTGAAGGGTGATTAACAAGTGCACCTGCCCACACTGTGTTGAGGGTTCAGCAGTTTCTGACTAAAAAGGGCCCCACCCTCCCTATTCACCCAATCTTGCCCCAAGAGACTTCTTTTGTTTTCCTGGGTGAAAAAAGTCCTCAAAGGGATATACGTTGCCCATGTGGAAGAGATGAAACAAAAAACAGCAGAAGTGCTAAAAGGCATCAAAATCAACAAGTTCAAAAACTGTTTTGAGCCATGGAAAAAATGTTTCCATCAAATGGAGAGTACTTTGAAGGTGACTGACTTCTGAACATGTAAGAATATACACATTTTTATAAATAAATTCCAGTTTCGGGTGTCCCCCCCTCATACATATTCTTCCCAATGTGGCTGTGTGTACTGTAAATGCTATACTCTAAGCTACTCATTATGAACCTGTTGGCATCCATATATCCTTTGGAAAGGCATTTGCCTAAGAACAGGCAGCATAAGAAATGGAAATTAAAAAATACTTAGTATTTCCATGTTCTTTTTGAACTTATAGTGTTACAGAGCAGGACCCAAACAAGCAAAGGGGGCCCAGTAGCCCCGGGAGGGTGATGCTCTTACTGAAAGAAATTCGGGTCCGTCTTGTCCGCCGCCATAAAGATATCTCTCAGTGCCAGAGATTGGTGAAAAGGAAAGGAAAACGTTTATTTTGTGCTATACAAAATTTAAGGCAGTGACCTAATATTTTTTATCAAAAAAATCTTAAAGTCCCTTAAAACACCCACTAAACGCACACAGTTCTTCCTTCCCCCCTGCCCAGTATGGGGTACCGTATCTCAGGAAAGGAAAATAGAAGTCCAGTCTCAGGTAGTGTCTGGTTCTTCCCAGTAATCCGTGCTTGGCTGGTAGGCCTCTCCCGGTTCTCAGCACCATCAGCTGTGTCGCCGGAATCTCTGCTAAAACCGGGTGACGGTTCCCCCTACTACTGCTGTGGGGGAACCCACTCTGGCAAAGGTGTGTGGTCCTCTCCACCAGTCCAGCCACGTGGTCCTCTTCTCCACCAGTCCAGCCACGTGGTCCTCTTTCCTCTGAAGGATCATGGGAGTCCCCACTCAGCCAAATCCGTGTGGTTCTCCCCTCTATGGCTGCCGTGTCTGGGTTTAAATCCCCGCGCCAAACTTCCTCTGCAGCCCTATTTCCGACTCCTCCTACACTTGGCCACACTTGCCCTCAATCTGCTGTTCTTTCCAGCTTTTTCTGGTCATCATCATGGGTCTGGGCAAGTGTCACCCCATGTCCTGGAACCAATCTCCTCCAAGCTCCCACCCAAGCCCTGAAACTCAGGGGACCTGCTCCTAGTCACGTCTCAGGGAGGTGTTCCTTTCCATCCCCCTAGCCCAGAGCATGGCCATAGCTATTTGGCATATTCAGGCCACCAGCCCAAGGCTATAGGTATGTTAAATGACTATGCCATGGATTAGCTGCAAAGCTGCCCTGCACGTTCTTGCTCTATGTGCCCCTTCCCCCAACTCACACCTGTGGTGGGGGGAAGAGGTAAAAAAAAACATCTTAGAATCTCTGGACACCTTGAGTTCTGGGCCCCATTTCAAATGTCCATTTGGGGTCCCCCCCTCTTGGCTGCACCCTATAACAATAGTAACTGAAAAAGAAAAATACTCGGTGAGATGTAGCATTTCTCCAGCCACCAGCTTGATGCACTCTACTGGAGTTAATTTCAAATAAAATTTTGTGCTGTTATTGGCTTTGTGTGGAAGAACTTAAGTAATACACATAGAAGCCAAGAAAAGCTCTTTCTTATATTTCTTGAGCTTTCTTTCAAAGCTCTTTGCTTTGAAATACTAGTTTTACATAAATTATTTCATTTTTTCTCACAAGCCCTTTTGTGTGTGTGTGTGTGTGGTTGCAAGATGGTTTACTCATCTGGATGGCTGCCCCTGTGTTTCCAATTCGCCATCTCCCTCTGTCCTGCTGCGGAAAAGGTCCAATATGTCCTCAGCAAGGCCAAAGCAAAAAAGCCAGTGTCCAGAGTTTCTGCTTAACATTGATGCTTAATCCTAAGAGCTCACACAGGCTGCCTCGTAGCCCTGGTAGCTGCTGGCCCTGCATAGTCACATGCTCCCAGGTGAGAGAGTGCTTAAACAAATGGGCATGTTTGGGTTACTAGTGAGAGAGAAAGACAGACAGACAGGCAGGCAGACACAGACAGAGAGCAAGCTTTTTTGTTCCCCTGGGATTATATCAGATATATTAGCTTGGGTTTGGGACAGACCAGGTGCTTTTTAAAGGACCAACAAACTTTTTGAGATTTCATGGGCTTTTTGATGGGTCCACTCTCTAGTTAGACTAACAGGACTTATGGTCAAGCACCTTCACCTGTGGTACCCAACAATCCAGTAACAGAAGAAAAAGCAAGAATGCTGATCCCCTTGGTGGAGCAACACTATGATCCCCTGGGGTGTGAAGCTGTAGCTTCCTGGTGAAGCAAACAAGCTTATACTCCCTGGTTTATTAAACTCAATGCACAATTTCCTTGTTCCCCTTCTTATTAATAATTAGCTAGCTACCTGTGATGACATCCTCCCCTGAAGACCTTGAACCTTGTAATCTTACAAGGGTAAATGGATAAAGGTCTCATTTTCTATAGCTGCTTCTTGCTGTCGAAGTGGCATAGTCACGCCTATCTCAGGCCCAAAGGGCCCTCCTATCTGCTAAAGGAAGACAGAGCAAAAACGAAAGAGTCTTCATGCAGGGAAGAGGGATTTTGCAAAGTCCTGCTCACTCCGGCACTGTCTTGGGAGGCGGCACACATGAAGTCTAGAGGATGAAGATGTTGGACAAGCTGGCATCCTTCTTGTGTTCACAAGCCACAGGTCCTCTCGTTCCTGCTGGTTAGCCAAATGTTCTCGGTGGAAATCAGTCTCTTCCACAGGATTGCGAGGAAAGTATTCCAAAGACTTTTGCATGGGAGGTGGTGGTATATCAAGATGGTTTATTTGTGTGGAAGGCTGACTCTGTCTTTCCAATTTCCCATCTCCTTCTACTCCACCATGGAAAAAGTCCAATTGTGTCCTCAGCAAGGCCAAAACAAAATACAGTGTCCAGAGTTTCTGCCTTATGTCAATGCTTAGTCTTTGGAGCCCATGCTGTCTGCCACAGGCCCTGGTAGCTGCTAGACCAGCATGGTTGTGTGCTTCTCCATGAGAGAGCCCACAAACGGTGGGGTGAGTGCAAGTCATGAGAGATGGGGGTGAGGGGTAAGGGGGAGGGAGGGGGAGAGAGAGAGAGAGCGAGCTCTCACAGACCTGTTAAATATAAGTAGATAATACACTGTTTACACCTAAAAAATGAGAAAGCTCTAACCAGAGAAATTAAATACCTCATTGATACCTCTTGACCTCCAGACTTTCATATGTGTACACTGAGCACTTTGAAATAAGCAGACTTCAGAAGCAGCCCCAGCTTTCTCATTCCTACCTTAATGACCAGATGTCAATTTCTTTAGCTATAAATAGAAATAATAAAGCCAACCTTATAGTTTAAGTTAGATTTTTCTTAAATAAAATACAAATGCATCCTGGTCCATTGTGAGAATTCAGTATTTCTCAGTTCCCCCTTTGCTATCACTTTTCTTTATGAAAGTCAGCCACAGAAGTTGTACACAGTGTGTGTGTAGAGTTAATGGCCTGACATGGGTTCACTCATTAATACATGAACGCTCTATTCCCAAAAGGTCATAGCCTCATGCTGAATTTTGAAATCTGAAATTTAGACACTGTAAAGAGATTCTTAAATGTCAAGGAGTAAATGCATTTTATTAAATAAGACTCTATTCAGTAAATCAAGGAATTCCCCAATATAGCTGCTCAGGCGTCAGATCAGATCAGTCAATTCTCAAATAAGCTCTGTGAAAAGAGACTTTTACTAAATAAAATACTGGGCCCAGTATGATCTCGCTTTTAATTGAACTTTATCATAATGTTTAAAAAATATTGAGAAAGCATGAAAACAAGAATAAGCTTTGACTTTTCAGCATTTTGCACTGCTTAGGTTCTCGGTGCGGGACGTTGTAGAAATGAGTCATTTGAAACAGTTCTTGAATCTACCAGGGTCTTCAATCAAAGAAAGAGTTAAGGAATAGAACAAGACGCCATTCATTGAGCTATTTCTCTTTTCGATGTGAAATCTTATTGATTGTATGGGTAAGACTGCAATATAGCAATTAGCTCTGAGAAGTTAAGGGGGAGAAATTTGAGTAATTATTAGCCACACCACTGCTCACATCCAATCCATGGGATTGTTTCAAAACTTAAATAATCCAAATTCAATTAACCTTAGAAAACATTTTCAATTCCTATACTGAGTCCAAGGAACATTCATCTAGATCTCAGGAGCAAAAAATATTTCTATTTATTCATTATCTTCAAGTTTGAACCTGTGCTATTGAATACATAAAAATTCTTTGGTTAATTAAATTGAAAGTCACTTCAAAAATTATAAATCTTTTTTTTATTATTCTTTTTGAGACCAAGAACCTTTTTCACTCTGTAGTTGCATTTCCTAGCATGTTACTTAGTATAATATGGACGTTCACTAATATGTCCATCAGATGTTATTTCATTTCCTAGCATGTTATCTAGTATAATATGGACATTTACTAATATGTCCACCTGATGTTGTTATATTTCCTAGCATGTTATCTAGTATAATATGGACAATCACTAATATGTGCATCTGACGTTGTTGAATGAATGATGGATTTCAGTGCATGGGAGAGGTGAGCAACAGAGTGGCAGAGCACTGCCTCGGAAGAGCACGGTCCTCAGCCTTCTCGAGGGCCTCAGTAGAGCTGTCACAAAGGGCTTCAAAGGGGGAGGCCTATGCCTGGCATGGAATGCTCGTTGTTGTGGAGAGCCAGAAAGAAAAAGACAAAAGAGAGACAAGCCAGATGGAAAGGGAATAAAGAAACCAAGAAAGGTTGGGATACCTGTTACTGTGGGAAAGGAGGCCAGAGAGGAGTAGAAATTGAAGGGAGCGGTACCAATAAAATTGGCTTTGGTCCAATCATGAAAGCATAAAGTATATAAAACAAAGTAGAGTCACTCCTATCAACCAGAATGGCTGAGTCAGTCAGTCATGATACTTGGGTTCAAGAGGGAAACTACCTAAGTCACATTACACATATCTGGCAAGGAGACCTACCCAAGATATCTGCACACTTGATCAGAACGGCCACGTCTGCAGAGTGGGACCACCCATAGATAGGCTTCTGGGAAATTCCCTCTTTGGCATCAGGGGTGCCACATTTATCAAAAAGACACAGAAGTGTGGAGTGCACCACTTTCAAGGTGTAACTGAGGCAGGCTCCAGACCACTGCTGAGACAGCGGAGCTCCACACACCAGAGTGCTGCTCCACGCCCCGCTGATCTCCCTGGGCATCGGCTGTCAGAGGCTCTGCCCCGCTGGACGGAGGACTCCGTCTGCCCTGCTGCCCGCCTGGCTCCTGAGATCCTTCCTTGTAAGATGCTGATGACTCCCTCCCTCCATGCTGTCTCCTGGATCTGCAGACTGAGTCCCTGGGACTTGGGTTCATTATCCCCCATTGATTGCCGTGTGTATATGTTACATTTCTCATGGATTGTTAGAATGTGAGTAGGATATTAATATATGTTGGTATTTCAATTTGAGTGAATCTGCATTCAATAAAAGCTGAATGCATCACATAGTTACTGTGTGTGACTCTTGTCTATTCCTCAGTGCTGGGATGCTTGGCAGGCAGCTAGCTGAGCAGTTGCCCAGCTGACTTATAGGAAAGACTCTATCATGGATATATGCTCATATATGATATCTGAATTCTATTTTTAAGTTATATGCTTTGAGGTTTTCCAAATTAGATCTCCTGCTGCCTTCAATTTTTCAAAAGAATCTACCATGATCATTTATATTTTTGAGGGTTTGTGTTCATTTGAAGGGGGACAAAGAAAAAAATGAACCTTACATCCAGATCAGTTCAGAACAGAAGAGATAACAGGAGAGGAACTCAAGCCCAGGAGGCAAAGGGGGTTAAGAGAACACGAGCCTTTATCTGCAGCCCCCCAGTCACCCCCACCCCCATCCCGCCTTCTGGCAATGACAATTTATGGGAGTCTTAGGCAGCATTTGGAATTCCTGCACTACAATACAGATGCGGTCCAAGGGCAAATTCATCTGGATCTCAAGAGCCAAAAAGACTCCTATTTATTCATTATTTTCATATTTTAGCCTTTGCTGCTGAGTATTTCAAATTCTTTGGAGGTCCTCACACCCTGCTTTCTTTTTCCTTCATTTGCAATTGCTTTCTACGCAGATTTAAATTGGGAAAGTCAAAGACTGGACAGGGAATGTTTTTACTCTATTCCCAGACCTCCTCTTCTTCTAATTCAATTTTTGATTTTTGACAAGTATTTAAAGCCCTCTGGAAGTTATTTGTGAAATTAAGCTCTGAATAATCTGATCTCTAAGGTACCTTCACTTTCTAACTGTTGTAGTTATGTTATTTTTTTTCAGCCCTGTTGAAACATGTATACTCCAGCTCTTCTCAATTCTCCTAAATGCACACGGAAATGAGATTGCCCCTACATGTCTATAGAAAAATTATCTGGGGGAAGAAATGGAGTAACCATATTGGCAAAAGTACATTATTAACTGTCCATTGAAGTTAGTTCCTTTTACTACATTAAAGTGATTTTTTGTGAATCCTGAAAGAAAAGTCTCGTCTTGTGTTATTTTAATAATTTAAATGGTGTTCCTGCTTCCAGCTAATTCCACAAAATACAACCTACACATCGCTAGATTAATCTTGCCAAACCTACTGATATCTCTTTTCTGGACAAAGAGCTGTGATTATTCTTGGATGCTGCTTTTGCCCAGCATCCAAGGCTTCTGTAATGGGACCCCATCCATCTCCTCAGCCTCCTTTTCCTCCACTCATCCATGGAATCTCTTTACCAATTTCCCTACCTGTTACGGTAAATGTAATCTGTTCATCCTCTGAACATAGTTAGGGTTTACAACCTGTAACACTCATTTGGAACCTATAATGTCCATCCTGAAATTTTACATTTAAAATTATTTGTTACTTCCCTTCTAGACTGAAAAAAGAAAAAAAAGTCAAAGACACGGCCCTTGTATCCGACGGTATTCCTGTGCACAACATGATGTCTTAAATAGCTGAGATAAAGGCTAAATACTGATAAGGATCAATATATTAAGGGTCTTCTCTTTAAAAGCTTTTTTCTCCTGTGTTTCTGCTCCTTGTTTGATTAATGATCCATTCAAGTCCTAAACAGTCAAGTCAGAAACTGAGATGCTTTCTTGTTCAAATTCCTTATTACATAGTTTACTTCTTCCCACAACTTCAATATCACTTTTTTCCCTCTAATTATTCCTCTACACCACTGCCAAATGATGTTCCGAACACAAAGCTGTGTGATTCTCACTTAAAATACTTGCAGTATCCAATTGCCTATAGAAGTCAAGACTAAATTCCTTGGCAAGATTTAACCTCTTAGCAGTTCTCTGCATCGTGTGCTTAAGTGACAATAAGCCTCTTACAGACTGAAATGCTTAAGGACTGTCTTGAGTGTCACTTCTTCCGGGCATACATCTCACCTCTGCTCCCCTTTGACAGTGACTCTGTTCACTCCTGAGGATCTGATTCCAGAGTATTCTCTCTGTGAAGCTCATTGTCATCCTTACGGCAGTTTCTTCTCTGTTCAGCTTTCCCAGCTCGGCAGAAATGTCCGGTACAGCATTTATCACAATATAATAGGACAAAGCTTTAAACTCATACCTAGTAAATATGAGTTCCTCAAACTCAAGGATTTTGTCTTAACCAATTTTATGGACTTAGTACCACTCTTGGATTCTGATAGTTGAGGATCAATAAATAAAAACAGAAAGAATGGAAATGAAAGAATAAAAGTAGAATAAATTTATAATTATTCTGTTTTATAGTTTGTGTGTAAAACAATCTGCTTCTGTTTCCTAGCATATTTCTTTGTTTAATACTTTAACACAAATCAACTTAATACCCTGGGGTGATGATATGAATTTATTGAAACTTTTATTATAAATCTAGCCAATGTTAATTTTTCTAGTAAAATAGGGAAACAGTGTTGTTAAATTGTTTTTTTTTTTTCTGATGAAAAAACCACCATGTTGTTCATTTGTGACTGGAGAACAAGATGCCAAATTCTTTATAAAATATTTCAAAATCTGTTTTTACTCTTCCTTCAACATTTTTCAGAATTATAAACAGATCTCAAGGAATTCACTCTCAGATGCCAAATCATGTTCTTTCCTCCACTTCTAAAGGATTCAGAATTCAAAAAACGATAATGAAAAAGATACTTGGTGATTGTATGGAATATGCAATAGAATAAATCTATTTTCTTCAAGATGAAGTATATTTAAAAAATACAGCATTTGTAACTAATAAAGAACATTAGACTTAAATTTATCAGTATTAGAAATGCTGCAGAGTCCCTACTTGCTTATATTTTTAACTTTCAAGTAGCTTGTACCTTACTAACATTTATGCTTCAGTTTTTAAGGGGCAAAAGTAGGTTTACAGTTGTAATACAAACAAATAATACAATCATTAATAAATAATAATACAAGAATAAACTGCGTTTTGTGTATTCACACCCGCAAACCTACTTTTGTCCCGGCACTGTATAAGGAGTAAACAGACTGGCAGTTGAAAGGCTATTCTGATCCACTAGTTTTAAAGAGCAAAACAACCAGGATAATTACCAAGTAAAAATTCGCTTGATTTCTCAGTTATAAACTTTAAAGAGCCCATGCAATGAACCATAAGTTATTCATCAAGTCTGAATGAATTTTGTATGTGTATGTGGGGAAAGTAGTGATGTTAAAAGACATAGGATAAATAAAAAACTGATGGTATAAATGAGTGTTATACTTAATACAGAAGGATGAACAACATTTATATTATAATTACATTATCCTGAAACATCTTCCTTCCCAGTTTTCTATGCATGTTGTGAGGTTAATACCTCATGTCCAGAGCCATGATCAAAATTAATATATTTTATTTTCTGAATAAAATGGACAAATTTCCTCGGCTCACATCCAAGTTCAGCCACAGACGAGGTGCACAGCCCATTCCTGGGAATGCATAGTCAGTAAACCCCACTTTAAGAGTGTGCTGAGCCCTACTTTCTGCTTTTCAGAGGCCCAGGAGGCAGGCTCAGCACACACAGCACCCAAGAATCACCCCAACATACCTGGCTAGGGAGTTAACACCCCAAGACTACTTTCAGCCAATGGGGCAAAGAGCTGATGAATAAATGATGAAAAGGCACCAGTTTCATGACTTTCAGTTGGACAATTATGAAAAGCACTTTGGAAAATCTTTTTTGGGTTGGCCACGTTTTGAAAAGAAAAATGCTTTGCCCTAATTTCAAGTCATTTGTATAGTTCTCTCGTATACAACATCACTGAGTCTTAGTTAACCTTGTGAGAAGATCAGAAACTAACAGATCAACAGACTGATAACACTGCTCCTTCTACCACCTCCTAGAGACAGTGATAATCATGGCTAACATTTATCGAACATTTAAACTCTTCAGCTGCGTATTAAGCACTGAAGAACAATGACAAATAATATGATTCTCACAGTAAAACTCTGACAGCAATGTAAAAAAAATCCCCATTTTACAGTTGATGAAATGAAAGCAAAGAGGGAATATATAAATTCTTCAAATGTATTCAGCATTTAGATGATCCATAGTCAGAAAAAGTTAAGCTAATTACGCTCTGAGCCCAAATACACTCATTCCTAGTTCCATTTTTTCTTTTTCTACCATATCTGCATTCAAGGAATTATGAAACTTGTACTCAGTGTCACAATTTTTCAGTATCTCTCAGTTTAGTGGGTAAAAATGTTTGACCAAATTGATTGTCACTTAGTGCAGTAGCAGAATAGTTCTGTGCCTGTCTTGCCCCAACCCCCAAATCCACATCCTAATCTCTGAAATCTATAAATACGTTACCTTCAAGCTTAGAATAATTTAGATGACAAATAGAAGGGTGTTACATATTACTTTAAAGTAGGGAAATTATCCCAGATTATCCAGGAGGGTCCAAAATAACCACAAGGGTCATTAAAAATAAAAGAGGGAGGCATAGAGGGAGAACCAGAGACACGACAGCACGAGAGAGACTTGGCCTCCTACTGCTGGCTCTGAAGAGGAGGTTAAGGAAGCAGAAGCCAAGGAGTGTCACGGCCTCTGGAAGGTGAAAAGGACAAGAAAATGGGTTCTCGTAGGAAAGAACGCAGCCCCACAAACACCTTGAGTTTAGCCCAGTGAGAACCTTTCCAAACTTCCAACTTCCAGAACTCTCCATGATGAATTTGTGCTGTCTTAAACCACTAAATTTGTAGTAATTACCATAACAACAGAAATAAATTCAACTAGTCAGTAACAGGAAAGTGTAGGCAAGCCATTCGAATTTGTGGTGTCCTCCTTTCTCCTCCGTATCTCTGACCTCCCCTGCCTATCTTTGTAGTGAAACGAAAGACACCCCCGTTGTCATTTATTTGAACACAGGCTCTACCCGCTCATGCAACACGCTCACAAAAACTCCACAGGTCAAATTAGAAATAAATGTATTTTGACATACTGTAGTAAGATCATTTTGAAGACAAAGGTCAGCCTGATGAATGAATTTAAAACTAAAATTTGTTCTTCCTCAAATTTCAATAGGCCTTTAAAATTGCAGACCAAGATTATATTACTATTTTCCAAAGTGATTATAACATCAATCATTTATCTCAATCTTTCCCTTGATGTCACTTGGAACATCCTAAGTTTTCAATTTACCTCCTATATGAAGACAGAGAGGTTACTCCGGAGCTCTCTGTACTGTAGTTGAGAAAGTCAGATAAATAGCATTTAAATGCACCCATTCCTCTTCACCTGCAGCTTTTTCCGGACTACTAAATAAATCTGCTCGAAATCATGTCTAGCTACTAAATAAATCAGATTCCAGGAGCTCTACTTTGTGTTATAGAAAATCTTATTTAGGATTTGAATGTATTATATACACATGCCTGTATCGACACAGATACAGTAGAAATGAGACTGGACTATAGTGAGGAGATACAGATTGATTTCCAGGAAGGAAGGAAGGAAGGAAGGAAGGAAGGAAGGAAGGAAGGAAGGAAGGAAGGAAGGAAGGAAAGTTTTCCGTTTATCTCCCATCAGTTTCTTGGATCATCCTTCTGCATCGGTAATTATAGTTCTCTGACCCAGAAATGGAGATGCAAATGCTTGACCAGTTTCTACCCTCAACACAATACAACACAATTATTTGTTTTTAACTTAGTTTCACAGAGACTTTTATCTATCCAGCTCTGAAATATTGTCTCCATCTCCAAATTCACCCCAGTCATTAATCTTCTGGACTTGATGTGTCTTTGTGATTTCCTTGGTATTTTGCTGTCAAAATTCCTCTATTGATTTTGACTTGATTCCTTTCATTCAGCTCTAGACATTGTGAGTTGCCTGAAAGTAATTTTCCACTTTCATTCTCTGGAACTCAATTCTCGACATCAAGCATTCAGAATTATAAAGGGAAGGAAAGCTCAGTGAGTTGGCTGATCTAACTAGAGTGTGTACACTGAAAGGAATAAAAAAGTGTGAGAGGAAACTGTTTAAGAATCTTGACACTGGAAGTGAGGATTCAGTTTGATGAAGGTGACAATTGGGAGTGAAGAGATTGTTTTGATTTTTTGAATAACACGATAGCAATGACTTTCAGAAAAGAAGTATGTCGAAAGTAACTGCATAGGAATCTTCTGCAATAGGTAAAATGAGGTAAGGGAGATTGCTGTGGGTTGAATAAAAGTGCGAATTTATGGGTTGTTTTGGACTATTGTTGTCTAATTGATAATATATTATAACTGTTTTTTCTTTCTTTCCTTTCAAAGTCACTTATTCGGTTTCTATATTATTAAATCA
The DNA here is from genome assembly GCA_004024845.1 of Tonatia bakeri. Taxonomy (NCBI): domain Eukaryota; kingdom Metazoa; phylum Chordata; class Mammalia; order Chiroptera; family Phyllostomidae; genus Tonatia; species Tonatia bakeri. Next base: position 96,935 of record PVIA01002703.1, on the reverse strand, counting down.
CTTCCTGTGGCAGGAAATGGTTCATTTTCTTATTTAATCCATTCTTCCTTTATTAATATAAACATTCACCCTAAGTTTTAACCACCATTTAGAACTAGCATTTCTCTGCTATCCTTGCAGGTACACACAAGCACACGACTAAGTTTTGGTCAATGTATCAGTGATGAGTGCTATTTCCAGGTTGCCATATTCTAAGAAAAGTCCTTTCTTCTGCTTCCTCCTTTCCTCACTTCTTCAGGGCTGCCGTGCAGAGATGATGGCATGTGACCACCTCAGACTGAAGGCGAAGGGCAGCAACCTGAGCTGAAGGGTCTCAGATTTGGAAGGTTTAAGGAACCTGTGTCACTGGATGTCTCATTGTATCTGCCTGTGTCTGAACTTTAATATGAGAGAAAAATAAAATTTATATTGTTTGTGCTCCTGTATTTTTGAGAAAATAACTAGTATTACTTACCCATCTTCTATCCTTTTTGACATTTTCTCAAGAGCTCTTAAATATCTAGTAAAGTGTACAATTTTCCATTGGTAATATTGAATATATAATTTCCATGTCATGCATTTTCAACTCTCTTATTTTGTTTCTTCCTTTATCTGTTGTGCAATTCTTTTATTTCCCTTTATAATTATTTATCTTAAAAATATAAAACAAATAAGGAGAATATTAATGGAGTTTAAAATTATGATATGGTGATATTTATTAAATGTCAAATTTGTGCCAAGATTGTTCCTAAGTGATTTTCACATACATATTTTACCTTCACCAAAATCCTCTATGGTATTTCCTGTAGTGTCCCTTTGAAGAAGATCAGATAGGCTTAGAGAGATTCAGTAATTTCTAAAGTATGGCAGGCAGAAAAATGCCCCCCCTCAGCCCCCCCCACCAACCTCCTTAACCCTGGAAACTGAGAATGTGCTACGTGACAGAAGGGATTTCACACTTGTAATTAGGGTTACTAGTCAGTTGACCTTAAAATAGGGAGATTATCCTGGATTATCCAAGTATCCGGGTAATGTAATAAGGCAATGTAATCATAAGCTACTAAAAGCAGATAACCTCTCCCCAGTTGTAGGCAACAGGAGAGGATATTGGAGAGATTTGAATAATGATACAGACTCAACCCAATATTCCTGGAGGCAGGACACTGGAAACCAGGAATATAAATCGTCCCCAGGAACAAATGCCAGCTCCTGGCTGATAGCCAGCCAGCAAGCAAAGAAACTGCACGTACTTACAGTATACCATATTCTATAAGTGATGTATTTTTGGAACTTCATCATGATATACAAGAAATCAGATATACAAAAATTCATTTACACAATGGCAGGATAAATGATATCTTCGAGATATAATAGGGATTTAAGGCCCACACCTATAGGGAAAATTTTAAACATCAGTGGAAAATTTTAAAACCACTGCACAGAGATGTTATGTCAATATGCCACATTCTTTTTTAAAGGGGCTGTCCTCTTTTAAGACATTTTCACATGTTTATTACAAAACTATATTTTCAAGTCTTGTTTTAATACAAGTGGGAAACACTTAAATGATAGCTTTAAAAAATAAATCAGGGAGAGGCGAGTCAGTAAGGTCTAGTTCATAGTTTATACACTTCAAAACCTGCGATCAGTTTTCACCTGGAGATTTGCAGGGGAGATAGAGAGGCACTAATCTTTAGTGTCTCCAAAACATTTATCCTCAGTAAGTTTAAAAAGTGACTGGAAAACTAGTTGAGAGAGAGCTGAGTGATTTACTCTAGTCTATGAACTTGAAATGCCACCCTAGAGTCAATTAATGATTGCACAGTCCCTTCCTCAGCACCTGATCTAGTCACATTTCTCCAGGTGGCACTGGGCCAAGGAGCTGCAACCCGCTGGCTGAGTGTTACAGCGTGCATTCTTGGCATTTGGACAGGTGTGAGGATCAATGGTCCCATGTAACAGGAAGCTTGATTCCAAAGCTGACCAGTTCACAGTGTGCCAGTTTAACAGACAAGGACAAGGATATGGAAGCCTAATAAAAAAACAAGCCAGAAAATATTGATTTAAACCCACAACCATGGTGTTTCATTTAAAAGACAGCTCTTCAGAAAATCCTTTCTTCTGTTGTCAAGCAAGCATTAGAACTTGTCTCTCTTTCCAATCACTCAGTGAGAACGGTGACACAGGAGTGACGCTCTTGGTTTTCGAGCAAACATGAGGGCACGGGGTAGATGCATGTTGGGATTCATTATTCTTTCTGATTGCCAGTTTTAATTTCTAATGCCTCAGAAAACAGATGTATCCTTTCTCTTCACACACTTAGCTCTTTTTCCCTTTTCTATCAAAGGAAGAAAAGGAGAGGTTCAAGTCCAACTAATAGCTTTTAATTTAAAGTTAAGCTATTCTACAGGGAGGGCTAAAGTCTGTCACTTTGTCAAGTCAAATGACTTCCATGTGCACGTTGTTTTCTAAGTGAATATGTTATGAATGAAAATGTAAATTTCAGTCAGCTGATCTGCCTGAAAGCACTAAATTTAAGTCTTCTGAGTGTACAGGTTTCTATCTTTATTTGTTTACTCGGTCTCAAAAGATATCTTTAAGTCATATCATTGGCCAATATTAGGGGATACAAAATGCAAATAAAGTTTGCAAGTATGCATATGTGCACTAACCTGTAGAACTCCCATATCTCCAATAATACAGAGAGGGGGCATGGTAGGGTCAAATAAGTGTATTCAAATTAAGATTTAAGTAAGCAAATCAGCAAGTCACATAATATCAAGAGTAAAAAAATACAGAATTGAAGCACGCGACTGCTCATCACAGTGATGGGAGACGGAGGGGTGGTGGTGTTCTGTTAACCATCTGCCATCCTACTTCTACCCCCCAAACACTAGGGGGATTCAAACGTTTCGGGTGAAGTCCTGCTACTTTTTAGGAAAAGTAAACGTTCAGTATCCTGAGCAATACTAAGTCAATAAATAATCTCAGTCAGAAGTGATTTTGCTCCAGGTATGTAGACTCACGTCACTTACATGCACCCGCTCTGTCACCCTGAAAGAGGAGAACAAAATGCCGTTGTTCGTAAAGGCCAAAGCTAGGAAGAATCTGTTTTAATTCCTATGAATATCCTTAAATAGAAAAAAATGTGTGTCACGAATTTGAAATTCTAGAATGAATCTCACACAGATCTCTTGTCACAGGCAACTTTGAAGTCTTGTCAGCACCGCCAGCTGATTATTAATACATGAAGCACCCCGGAGTCAGTACTTCTCTGCAGTGGGAGTGTCAAACGCCCCAAGCGCCGCTTTAAAGTATACGCGGGTTACGGATCAATCCCCGCTCTCCTGAGTTGCATGCTACGTTATGCCCAATTTTCTCCTCGAAGCATGGAAAATTCTAAATTATGTTTGCCTTTGATATTTTTGTTTTTCTTTATTTTAGAAGTCTCACGGGAAGGAACAGAGCTACTATAAAGTTAATATGCAACATTCTGGCAAAGGAGGAAGGGCCGAGCAGGGCTGTGAGGGAGCGTGTGTATGGGAGCGTGTTTGCGTCCATGAGGAACAGGAATGTGATGCGATCCTGGGGGGTGGGGGTCCCATCAGTGACAATGTTCCCTGACTTGGCACACACTTGTTAACAACGGGATACCACTTGTAATAGGGACATAGGCTGAAGCCAGGGTTACCTGTCACGGTCACTCTCATTCTTCTGTCTTACGTGCTATGCTTCAATCCCTTACAAAAATATGCTTGAATTCAGCAAGTATGGCCTCAAAATTATATTATTTTATTATTTTAGATCTTCTGGAATCATATGATACATATATTGATTGCAAAATAGATTGATTTTCTGAGATAGGTGGGACATATAGATCAATCAAGAGTACATGAAGAATTATCTCGAAGTTATACATATTTTTTGAATAGAGAGAGAAATAAAAAAAGAGAGCCAGAGTGAGACTCAATATATTTATCCACTTCTACACACATGTATACATACATACCATGCATATGTCACACACACATTCACATATACAAAGAGGGGGAGAGAGACAGAAAAAAATTAACGAGTTGGCAGAGATTACTGCCTTGAGGCAGTTAATTGAAAAGCAGAAAAACAGATTTTTTAGCGGGCACAGTCTCCTCTGACTTAATAGCTCAAACTAGCAGCCAGGAAACCAAGAAAAGGTTGAGTACCCACCCAACTCAAATTAAAAACAAAAAACAAAAACAAAACCACTTAATGTGTCTAACTTTGTGAAGATAGCACTTCACTGCAATTGCTGTAAGTCAAGGTAATATAAAGACCAGGGAAAGCTAAAATTCCATGCTGACAGCTAAATGCTGTCAAGAGCTCTAAAACTTTCCTTCGCTTATGGATACAAAGTGCCCCATGAAAATATCTGAGTATTGATAAAATAATTTGGGGGTAATTGCATAATATACTAGAACAGGGGTGTCAAACTCATTTTCACGGGTAGCCACATCAACCTCATGGTTGCCTTCAAAGGGCCGAATGTAATTTCAAGTCCTTAACACTCAAGGAGTAGTTACATTTATACAGTCCTAAAATTATTTTGGCCCTTTGAAGGTGAGGGTGATGTGGCCCCCAGTGAAAATCAGTTTGACACCCCTGTCCTAAATGCTATCTCATGATTATGTTGGTAGCAAAAGCTGATAACCATTAGATACTCCCAAGGTTCAGATTGTTAAATACTGAAATCATATCTGCCCAATCCTCCTGAGTGCATTCCCACCACATCCCCCACTTTTCCACCAACCAGCAACTCAAAAGTTAGCACAGAGGGCCCTGAAGTCGATGTCCTTTCTGATCTGTCTGTATTCTATGACAACCATAATCCTCATGCTTTTTTTGTTCCCCCAATCTCAGGATTTAGAAAGATCAATCTGGTAAATTTCTGTCTCCCATGATGCCTTCTTTCCTGACCTTTTCAATGAGTTTTAAGGGGAAAAAAAAAAGAGAAATAAGGCACATCAGCAACCACGGTGACTACCCCCAAACACCAACCTGATGTCACAGGCTCCAGCTGTGCAGCAGGACACTCTCACATAAGGTAGGAGCTTGGGGTGGTCAGTAGGGATGGTGGTGGTCTGTTGTGACCACACCCAGGGACGCGCGATGAGGGTCCCCATCCAACAACCCTGTTCAATGTCATTGCTATTTAACAGTGCATCTGTTCTGAAATCCGCTCGGGCACTCATGTCTGGAACATTGGCAATATTAATTTTATCTCTATTAATAATAATAAAGAGCTAACTTTTACGACATCTTCATTATGTGTGGAAAACATTCTAAACATACACATGAGCGCACAGGTATCCAGGCGTGCACACAGGCATGCACATATACACTGATGTAATTGAACACTAAATTTATCATTATCATCAAGATGAAGGAAAGAAAATTGGAGGCAAAGATAATTGATTTCAAGTCTTTTCTGAAGTAGAGGTAGGATTCATGGAGAGCAGAGGCCAGTTCCCCTGCTAACTCTTCTTGCGTGGCCCAGAGAACTCACTTGGACCTAAACAGCCATGATAGATCTCCCCAAAACTGTTTCCAAACTCAGCTCTGGAAAGCACTAAATCAAGCATATTTCATCTTTTCTCTTTCTCGAAATAGTGTAGGCCTTTTGGGCTGCTTTAAAAATATTTCAATAAAACATGTATTACTATTGCAAATGAAATAATTCAATGGAAATTATGCTTGCAATTGTCTTTATAAAATTCTTCCCCACTCCCAATCATGCCTTTAACTTTCTGTTTTGTTTTTGTTCTTGCTTTTTAATTTCAGTTGTTGATTGACTTATGACCCTAATATTAGAATAACAACTTTAATAACTTCTAAATAATAGGTGGTTAGCATTTTTTCTTGATTTATATATTTTGAAGATAAGTATGAGCCCCAGAGAACAAGAATTTAGCATACTTATAGCCTTTCCCCCTACTTCATTTTAGAGTTGATGTTTACATTTTAGTTTTCTTTTGCTTATCTTTTAAATAGTATCTCTAAATTTTATTTGTTGGTCACCTTTATATAGCTTTCCTTAGTGTTGGGCCTACACTTTATCGTCCACCATTCATACCCACTTTCCTGCCCCGCCTCTCCCCGAGACTCACACCTTTACTTATACATAAAGGCTGATGTCCACATTCACCTCAGCATCCACAGTCAGGGCCTTCTCTTTGAATAGGGTTGGATAACCAAATGTTGTGACATCGTGATAGAATGCAAGACTCAATTTTAGACATGGGGACCACACATCTTATAAAGTAGCTTTTTTTTTCCCAGTTGTAAGTCTTTCAAGGAGTAAACAGTGTTCCAAGACCTCAGTCTACAGTACCTGTAACTTTCAGCTTCTCAGCCCCGATGGTAATCTCATCTTCATCTGCAGAAAACAGCACCCTGCCATCTTCACTCGCCCGCACTTCAAATCTTTTACACTGAGCCTCCACAGCGTCAGCGCCTAGGGTCGGAGGAAAGGTTTAAAAGTGAAACTGGTATGCAGGAAACCATCAATATGTATCTTTAGAAAGATAAGATAAATACTTATGTTATTTAGTTTATCTCTGCAGTACGTTTTACCCCTGAATTAATATTTTTAATTGTTGTGCTTTTCTGTTGGCTCATTTGGCAACCTACTGCTGGGCTAGGATGGTTAGGTATCTTGATGTCTGACAGTAAAAATGTTTGTGGGTTTAGCCAGTTCCATACTCTGTGTACACACAAGGAGACAAAATGTCTCCTTTGTTCTTGGTTGCAGCCTGAAGATGGGGCATTCAACTTGGCACCTGCTGCATCCTAATAAATACTGGTGGACTGAATGACTCTCAGGTTTCTCTCTATGAGCAGATAATAATGCCCACACCTGCCACATCATCAGGTACTTATAAACCACTATTCAGGTATGAACCTTGAGTTGCTCTACACTTAGAGTAGTTAAATATAGAGTCTAACATTGACGTTTGTTCACCCTTTACTATCACTGAACGTGAATCCATTTTACAATCTTGCAAATATACACATATAGGTATATGTATATATGTGCGTATTTGCATATATGTATATATTTGTAAAAATACATACATATATATTTGTATTTTAGTGCTCCCCAATGTGTCTTGTAATCAATAATGTTCTTGATTTATTAAAAATAATGTTAATATAATTATAGCATAGAATTAAAATCTATTTCTAATTTAATGGATAGTTTTGCATATTAATACATTCACAAATTACAAACCCTGCTCCAAATTTGGAAAACATAATTAATTTGAGAATTTGGAGGGATTCAGTAAAAAAATCAAACAGGTTAGGGGGTGAAGAGCTGTTATTTCCACATCATTTATTTCTTTTCACAGGTGGATCTGTATCTTCCTTTCATTTCCTTCCGTTCTCATTTCTATCATCCTCCCTCTGCTATCTACCTGCATCAGAAACACTCGTGAGGTACAATCCAGCCCAGTCAGAGACCCAGGCACATCACGCTTCGTGCACAGTTCTTTTCATTTATTTTTGCATGTTACAAACTTAATGTTTGTGTCTGCTCAAAATTCATATGTTAAATTGAATCTCCATTGTGGTGATGTTAGGGGGCTGGGCCATTAGAAGGTAATTAGGTCATCACGGTGGAGCCCTTGTGAATGGGACTAGTGCTCTTACAGAAGGACAAACATAAACTCCCTCCTTCTCTCTCTCTGCAAACTGCCAAGTGAGGACGCAATGATAAGCTGGCTGTCTGTGAGCCAGTAAGGGGCCAATTACCGGACACTGGACCTGTTGGCACCTTGTTATTGGACTTTCAGCCTCCAGAACTGTGAGAAATACATTTATGTTGCCTAAGTCACTCAGTCTATGGCATTTTGTGATAGCAACCTGAACTGACTAAGAAATGTACTGTCACTGTTTGTTAAATATACGACTGTCTAGAATTGAAAACATGAGATCTCTGTATTCCAAAATATCCTCCAAATTTAAAATTGTGTCTAGTTTATAGTGAGCACTTATTGGAAAAATGTTAGGCCATTAAATTTTAGACTTAAGCTTTCTTTCCCTTTCCTTAGTCCTCACTCCCACCTCGGCCCTCCTGCCAGTCCTGGCCCCCTGGCTTTGGGCTCCAGTAACGTACAGCCTGCCACCCTCAGAACTCCTGAGGAGCACTTAGCAAGAGGGAGAAGTTAACTCCAAACCCTGATGACATGTGGGATAATTCTCTGAAAAGAAGGTGTATCTTTTTCTTCTATTCTGAACTACATGCATGTTTTCAGGTCATGTTTTATCCCATTTTAAAGATATGGGGTAAATTAGATCGCTACACACAGAAAATTGGAAAAGCGGCTGAGACAATATTAGGTAAGATAAAAACCGGTTAACCTCATGGGCTGTCATATTTAAAACAGCATGAACTACATTTTAAAATCAGTTTTTTTTAAATCAAAGAACTCCCCTCTTGGAGTTTGATGACAATATTGGAAAAACCATGAAAGACCCATTTTCCTTGGTAACAGTTACTGCATGTGGTCCTGCAAAAGTTATTTCAGCAGTCTGTATTCAGTTGAGTGTTTTCTTCTAATTATGGTCTAATTCTGCTATATTGTTTTTTTAATCTTTTAACATAGTAATACAATTGGATGATGTTCAAAAAACTGCTTGAGGCTGATGTGTTGATAAATGTGAATTCTGAGTTTTGAGGCCTCAGAGAACTCAGGCATAAATAAATTTGATTTGCCCAGAAGATATTGTAGCTGTCATACACATAAAACCTTAACATATATATTATGTTGCTTCCTTCTAATACACTTTGTTATTGGGTGGATTGATCTGCACAGTATACCACTGATTTTAAAGATATGGGGTAAATGAGATCGCTACACACTACATGCATATACACTACATACATACACAAACAGTATATATGCACACTAGCAAAGCTTTTCTTGGCACAATACTTATGTCATCATATAGCAGATAGTTTATTAACATAAAAATGCTACATCATGTGTCCCAACCTATTATTGTCTGGGTATGGAAAGGTGAGTTGAAATCTTAATTCATTAAAGTTAAATAAGCGAAGCGAATGAGAGAATGCACTTAGAGTAGAAGAGATGCATCTAGGTCAGAAATAAATGCGTGCAGAATTATCTAATCACAGTATATATAAAATTATTACTGCAGCCTACACTTTATTCAACATATTAGTTTAATTACAGAGGGAAAAATTGCAAGCAATTAGCAGTGCATTGATAGTAAGTAAACATTTTAAATTAAAAAATGATTTGAACATATTGTGCTTCTGTACGTAGCTTTCCTTTTCTGCAAATGGAAAAGAGTAAATATATGTAATCGAGCATATATTTCATTGCTGTCAATATTCCCACTTAAAGTTAGGATATTAGGCTATATGAAACTAAATTAATTATACACTAACATGGTTGGTGTTGCTATTCTGCATTGTATTTTCCTGGCATCACATGTTCTCTAGACTGGGCCTACTCCGGATCTCCTGGTACAGAGGGGAGGTAATGTTCAGTCTAATTGTATCTCAGCCTGGGAGGCCTCCAGTATTGCCAGACAGCCTGGTGATTCTGGGTGAGTTCTATACTTCATTAATTATCCTAAACACCAACTCACAAACTAAAATATCGAAACTGAATGTTTCCTTTGGTATATCTCTGAGGAAATTTATGCCAACAACTTCAAAATCAAACAAGCAATTAGAACAGGGTTAGAACAAGTGAGAGCTGGCAGGAAAAAGAGAGAAAATATATATCCAAAATAATAGATTCCATGAAAGGACTGAATAGTTTAGTACATGCCCCAATATTTTCTCTAGTTCATTGCTGATTTAATGTTCTATATATTCTTCAAAAGGAAGCATGCCACAATAATAACTAAATAATTTCTTGTTCTCCTGAGAGACCGTCCCATTGCCTTTTTAAACTACCCGCACTTCTATAGGCCACACTCGGCCGCCAGAGGCATGCTTGGATGACAAGGAGAGCAACTCTAACAATTTGTCTACCGCCTGCATCTTCTACATACACCAAACTAGCCAAGCACGTGAACTGGAAAATTTTCTTTAATAAAAATCTCCAAAGGAGCTAAACACAATATATTACCAAGAGCCTTTTGGTATGATTTAGTACCGAAGTAAAGGAAACAAGGCAAAAATCAAAATGAGAATGTCTGATTATCCCTAGTGTGTTTTCCTTAAGCATATCATGATGTATTTTTTTGTGCGTATCACTCCAATTTTATATCTGTCAGTACTTTCCAGGTCTTGAAAAAGAGTATTATTAAATGATTAGAAATCCCCACAAGAACAACAAAAACAAAATTCAAGACACTCAACTAAATTCCATGCTTTGAAATTTTGGGTTTAGGATTATCATGGGCCAACAGACAAAACAAAGTCTGAAACAAAGAAAGAAGCTACTTTCATGCAATGTAAGTGCTGTGCTTCCTTTAGCTCTGTGTGAGCCATGGAAAAGTCACATGTGGCGTGCACTCTGCTTGTCCTCGGGGAGAAGAGAAGCAGAGTGAGGGAGGGGTCGGCAGGGCCAGGCTGGACGGCCTGTCTAGAATTTGCAATTTTCATAGCATCCTGCCAGAGATCAATTTTCCCCTATCCCCTCAAAGCACATGGGTGTGAACTCTCTCACACACACACACACACACACACACACACACACACACACACACTGTCTTCTGCTTTCAAAGTGCAGGAGGAGCCACTCTTCCTCCAGCAGGAAAGGGAGCTACAGGAACCCTGAGGTTCCATTCTCCACCCTATCCCTACCTGAGGCGTCCCTCCTGCCTCTGTGCCAACACAAAATAATTCTGCAATAAAAGTTTGTTTGTTAACTGAAATTAATTCCATGTATTTCTATCCTTTGTATTTTTGTGCCTTATCTTTCATTCTCTCCCCCATTTATACCACCCCTACGCTTGCATACTGTTCCTACCAGAGAGCATGAGTGTTCCTGCAGCTCCTCATCTTTGCAAACACTCAGTGTTTTCAGACTTTGTAACGTTTTCCAATCTGAGTGTGTAAGCACTATGCCACTATAGTTTCAATTTACAATTCCTTGATTACTGTTGGAATAAACATCTTTTTTATGCCACTGCTCTTCAATCTTCCTGACAACAGACCCCTCACAGTCAGCCCATGGGGGTTGGTGGGGCTCTCTGTCTCTCTAGAAGTGGTCCATTTCTTATCTTAGACTAGTATTATTCTCTCTGACTAAAGCAATTATTTCATGTAAAAACATATGACAAACACTCTGCTGATTTTTGCTTTATGTTTTGAAAGTGGCACCATCTTCTCTTCAGATCACAGACACTAACCATGATGTAAACTTGAGGCTTTTAAGTCTAGCTCCCACGTGGGAAAAAGTCTGCCTGAGAATTCAGCCAATCAGCAAGAAAGGAACAGAAAAAGAAGGGCAGAGAGACACTCCTGAATAATTGCTTAACCAACTGGATGCGGTCAGAGACAAGCTAATCTTATCCCTGGACTTACCAATTATATGAATTAATAAATTACTTACTACACTCATGTTGAATAGTTCATAAATTTGGATTCGGCTTTCTTTTAGTTGTAGTTTTTACTATTTCTTTTCTTCTTTATGTTTTTATGCATTCATTCGTTCTAATATACGTAGTGCACATTTCCCCTAAATAATATGTAATATAACTTGTTTAGTGTGGTTGTTTAACTTGCTGATGTATTCAGCTAATAATGCAATCTCATGGGTACCAATTAATTTTAACTTCCCTGCCAGATACCACAATTATATTCTCTATTTTTAAAAGCATATTTCTCCGCCAATTAATTTATCATTTGAAGATCACGCTGAAATTCATCTTCACAGTCCATGCATTTACTTTTTCAATGTCAGAGAACTCACATAGAAGCCATTCTAGAGAACTGCATTCTTGGTGACATTACCTCTCCATGGAGGAACTCAATATTTTTACTTACACTACCTTTTGCTCTGTAATAATAGTATTTAAGGTGCTCTTATTAACATTAAGAATTCACACTGAAATTGTTTCATAGTTCCTCTTAATAACAGTCAGCCTTATTGCTTTGTCTACGCACTTCAGCAAGCTGATATTTAAATGGAATGGTATCAATAATTAAATTTTAAATATAAATGGGCAAACACTAAGTACCACAAATCAGAGGACTAATGCCACCCAATGGAGACCTTCTTGAGAGACACGACTCCAGTGCAATGACACGTTTGTTCATATTTAGACATAAGTGTTCTGTTTTGTTGATGGGAACATTGACTTTCAGAAGAATTTTAACTTTCATGCATGTACATCAATACATTTTTCTTCTGCAATTTTTGACATACAGTACACATGGGGAGACCTTCTCCATACAAGATCAGATAACTCTTCTAATATAAATACTTTTCATCATTTGTTTCAAATTTCAAATAAAATCATTACATTACTCCATGGTCAATTTATTGTTTTAGTGTTTAAAGATGTAGAGATTTAACTCTTGCTACTAAACTGTTAAATAATTAAGTTAATGTCATTTGTTTAGTAATTCCACCTCTCTTGTCCCCACTGATTTGAAAGGATGTATTCATCTTATATTGAATTACTGTAGACACATGGTAACTTTCTTAGTCTTCTATCCTGTTCTTTTTATTGCTTTTGATTTTTTAAAAATTCCAAATTGTATTAATTATCATGTCTGTAATATTTGATGCTACATACATTAAAATTCTCTTGGCTTTTCATTAAATTATATTATTTTGGAAATATTTTACCCATTAATATTTTCATTTGAATTGTTTTATATGTGTAGGTTAATTTGGGGAAAGCCTGATTATTTTAATAAGATGTATATTCCAGAGTTCAAACTTTTTAATGTATATTTTCAATAAATAACAATGTAAAACAATACAATTAATAGGCATTATTCACTATCCATTTTTATGTTCCTATAAAACGTTTACATCTAGAATAGATGATTGTTACCAGAATTAATCAGCTGTTGGAATGTCAGAAAACTAAGAGAGAACAAATATAAAATCTTAATGTCCTGTCAGTGACTGGTTAAAGGGCCAGATGCTGTGGGTAATTTAATTGTGCTTATCGCCCAGCGGCAGTCCTGTGAATGTCATGACACGTGAAAGCACCTGCCCATGCTGATAAATCAAGTGATAACACGCAATAACCTTAAAGTGCTAGAAGTAAATGTTACCTTGAGTGATCACCATCCCATACAAATTATAGTATGTCTGAATAAATCTTTACTGGTGGTTTTCCCATTAAGGCAGTGATACTACTATCATGAATAATAATAGCAGCTAGCACATCTGTAATGCTTGATATGCGCTAAGACCGTCTCTTACATCAGCTCACTTAATGACCAGAATAATCCAACAAGGCAAATAGTGTCATTATGCCCATGTTACCATTGGGAAACTCAGATACAGAGAGGTTAACTTGCTCCAATCACACAGCTGGTAAATGCTTGCATGGGAATAAACCCTTGGAGCCTGCCTGGGTCCAGAGCCCCTGCCCTTCACTGAGAACCTTTTCTGCTTCTGGGACACTTTGAACTGATGCTGAGCTCCCAGCAGCAGTTGGATCCCTGAGATCCTCCCAGCAGAACAAACTGAGGCCTCAGTCTCAGGGTATTAAGGGTCAGTTCCTCCCCCTCCATGGTCCTGTCTTTATACCTTCTTCATTCTTGTACCTGTACCTGTGTCCCCCTCAGAATCACTCTACTATGTACTTTCTGTACCCAGTCGGTCACCTGCTCCCCGGAATCCCAAAGGAAGACCTTTGTGTTGAACACACTTTTATCCTCTAGACACACTCTGCTCATTGCACACATTCATTGGTTTATTCGTAATTTACATCACAAAGCATATCTTTAATCCCATTATGCCACTCAGCGTTCAAGCTTTTAAAGGGACTCTGCATAACAAAAAGAGTCCAAAATTTCCGGATTTACATTGAAAATAATACAATATGGACCCAACTACTTTTTTTGAGTTTAAACCTAGTTCTTCCATATGCAAACTACCTGTTCTGTTAAAGTAGAAAAAATTTTAAGTTGAATAAAGTAGGTGTTACTTTGATACACCCAGAAATATATTTACAAGGGAATGGAAAGGCCAGGGACAAAAGAGACCCTTGATCGTACTGAGTGAGTTTCACGGCTCCCTTGTCAGCAGCTGGGATAGCACTGGAGACTATGCGGGTAGAAGCCTGGTGGTGGGTGCAGAGGAAACAGCCCCAGTTCTGCAGCCACAGGGTGCAGCGATAGGGAGCCAGAACAGAACATATACCTTCTGACTGTGCCTTCCAGGGCTTCGCGCCAAAACTCACAGTCACTATCTAGTATGTGTCACCTAGCTTTCTGTTTCTTGAAATATATCCATATGTGAAAGCTCAATTATGCAAAATAATATTTCTTCATTTTGATTACTTGGAATGTGTCCACTACACAGAAATTAAAAAAAAATCATATAAATTCAGTTCTATTGATGTTCTGACATGCAAAAGTTTTTATTATGTTACCATAAAAATTAAAAAAAAATGACCAGGGGGAAAGAGGCATGATAAAAGAGAAAATGGAAGGAGGCCAGAAAACCCATTTAAGATCATAATTATTATTAAATCACTGTCAATATCACACGTTCTTGCTTTGAAACACTTATGGGAATCTCTTTCAAAGCTGTTTATTCTTGTTATTTACATTGTAACCCTACTAACACTTTCCTTAATCTGTTAGATTTTCCTTGTGTAAGAAAATTCTAGGTATGTTTTGAAAAGGCACATTTGCTGTTCATCATTTTCCTTGCTCAGCCAGTGTGACCTCACAGCTTCTGCCTGAGGTTGAATCAGCCTTTCAGAGTCTCTTCCTTTTTCTATTCTAAACACGCTCTTCTTTGACACTCCTGCCCCTAAGAACCAGAAACTTTATACAATGGAGTCTGTTTTATTTTCAGTAGTTTTGCATTGTTTGCATTCATCTCGTTCCCTTTGTTATGAATGTGATTTTGACAAATGAATACCAAGGTAATTTCTATTTTCACTGAGCTTTAAGGAGGTTATTCAAAAGCTGAGGTGACCTATTCAACGTTGTAGTCAGCAGACTATTCTAAATGATCAGTTGATTATGGGTGAGAAAACAGAAGCAGGAGCTGTATTTTGAAAGGAGACTGATTAGCTTCATTTTTTTTTAAAGCCTCTGTGTGATCTTGTTAACTTTATAGGAAACAAGCAAACTTTTTCAGAGTGGCTTTTGCATTTCATATTCCCAGCAGCACACATGAGAGTTCCGGCGGCTCTCATCCATTCTAGCACTTGATGTTGTCAGTATCTTTTATTGTATTAATTACAATTATTACTGTTTATGATTTCTCAGAGCTTTTAATGTGAAAACATGTATAATTGATGTCTTAGTGTATAATCTGGAAGGCTTGACTCTCCAGATATAATGAAGATATATTATGGAGGCTTTATTTCCCACAATACCCCAGTGTGGGCTTAGGTTATTGATACATTTAATGATTCAGTTAAGAGTAAAATCTGAGTGAGGAATGAGGCTGCAGGTGAAGAAAAAAGGAGTCATGCGCACTCAAGAAGAAAGAGCATGGGGAAGTAAGCTTATTTTTTAGAGCCCTATACTCCTTAGTTCCCCCAAATAACTTGCATCATGACTGGTCTGTGAGTTATTTTCAGTAGTCTTTGTAGAATAATACAAAATAGCAAAAACAATGTAAAATTAGAAGTGAGAGATTTTTTCTGGATATTGTGACATGAGAGAAGATGGATTTTGCATATTATGAGGTAGTAACATGCATTAATCTCTTGGAGGGGTGCAAGGAGGGTAGGGGATGGAATCTGCATCAGTCTGATATGTTTGTGAGCATTTAGGAAAGAATGCAGCAGACACATGACCTCAGATGAAAGATTTAAAGCCAGACACGCCCAAACTGGATCAATGTATGAGGGAGTGTATAGCATTCAATATTCTTGATTTTAGGCAAATATATGACAAAATATTGAAGTAGAATATTGTAGGGAAAGGTTACAAGTAAATTCAGAGCCTAGTAAATACTTTTATCAAAGAATACACATTAAAGTGCTGAGAGTAATTTTAAGGCAGTCTTAAAGAGATCTGGCAACACTGTTAGGGAGTATATTATCCAGAGTCCAGTGAACACCTGGATTCGAGAGTTGCTCTGGTTCATTTTCCCTCTACCTATACTCAATTTTCTATTCCCACCGTGCCTTATTTTTCTGATGTATGCGTGATCTTACTTGGAATTTCTCCAGAACTACACACAAGAATAGACACGGACTCCAAAGTGGAATCTGAGGGAAGAGCTTGTGTAGTGATAGAAGTAGACCAGCATAAGTAATGGCCTCCACCGTTCATCTCCCTGTATCCACCGATCGGGTCATTAGCGCTGTTCGTCAGTAGTCTGGCCTCCACTGCAACCTCATCCAGGGCCTCGAAAACCGAGGTAAACAATCTTCTGTGTACATGTGGACCTCTAGGTTGTACTTAGCTTTCTACCAGCAGATGTTTTCAGGTAATTAGTCCCATAACCTTACATTTGTGAACAGTATGCCCCATTAAGCAAATTTCCAAAGACAAGTTTCTTATTAAGGCCAACAAAAAATTGCATGCTCAGAAAGTCAATTATATGCAAAACTCAAATGCACCCGCACTTCCCAGGTCCCGCAAATGGAGCCTCATTAAAGACAAAGCTCGGTTCAATGTATAAATTATACACTCGTTAATTTCAGGTAAGTCATACAGCTCTAGTGTTAACTAAATATCTAAAACACAATGTAAAGAACCACTCCTACTATCTTTTAATTTATTTTACTTTTATACTCTGTAATGTATCATTTTTGTTTATTACAACCTTTTTACCATTAAAATTTAAACAGTGAGCCATGACCATACCATATTTTTAATAACTTCATGTGATCACAGAATTAACAAAACAGTTATTTGTCTCTTTAGTGCTTTCCTTAGTTATTGTAATGTTAGAAATCTGTAACAAATTCTTGTATCATATTTATCGAAAAAACTGTATTGTCTCCTTTTGTCACCACGTGAAGACATGGGACGGCCTGGGTCATGATGAGGTGCATGGGAGTACCTTTACGGGAGCATGGCACCGTTAAAATGCATCTTAATAGAATCGCCATTTTTCATAATCTCATACATCTTCATTTCTGAATACTCAAGGCCAGATTTATTTCTCTGACAACTAAAGGCATCACTACCAAATGCATATTTTGAAATACATATTTTGCCTGGAAGAAAGGACGTTCAGAGATGTTTCCCTATCAGAGCATTAGTTTCCCTGACGTTTAGCAGATTAGCTAACCGTGGTCCTGACATGCGCAGTCCAACACTGCGCAGGGATGGTGTTAGGGCCACATGCCGGTTTCCTATTGCGAGCATGGCCTCGCAGAACTGTGCCGACTGGTCCATGCCTTGGGCACGGGGTATCTGCTAAAAGCAGGGGGACAGAAGCCAGCAAGGGCTGGAGATGACTCAGCCAGACCATCGACCACAGAATTTTGTCTACGTCCTCCGGAAGAAGAATGCTCTGTATTCCCTGATCCTGCATTCCAACTCTACACATATTTCAGAATTTAATTACGTTTCAGAGATAAAGCATTTGCTTTGTTTTTAAGGTAATAACGAACAGTAACCGACACCAAAAGGGTAGTGCTGTGAGTCAGGATGTTATGACAATGACATAAAAAAAAATGTCATAAAACTTTTCAAAACATGCATATGATTGCCTTTTCCTTCAGACACTGACATTCCCTTATATCTGAGCTACACAGATTTAGGGTCTTAATTTCTAAGAACCCTATCCTCCTGTTTTCCTAAAGAGATTAATTAATATTAAACTAATTAACAGTAGTTTAATATTAATACATAAATTAACTGTTATTAACAATGAACCCTTAAAATCAACAATGCATTTATTTAATCACTTAACATGTGTATATAAAATTAAACCCAAGTGTTTTGTTGATCTCCTCTCCCAAGAGTTGTGCAGGACTCTTTTGCATAAAATACTCATTCTTATTAAGTTGTCCCAGACCACTACAGCATTCTCTAAGTTAAAAACTATGAGTCTGTGACAAAACCCATAAATTTTTGGTATGTGAGAGTGATCTGTAACCTTCTACTTTTTATATGTCCAAAACCATCTGGAGTCAATTAGGTGGGTCCCAGGTGTTCGCGGTAGTAATTGCTTTAACTCAAGATTACATGTCACTTTAGGGGTCTTTAAATATTTGTTATAAATATCCTCATCTACATTTTCTCCATTTATTTAGGGACAAAACATGCTGATGTTTAACATTTACAAAAATAAGCTGATTGGACTTGCTGAATTAGTTTATGTATACAATTTCATTATAAAACATTTCCAGAGCCAGAATTTGATGAAAGAATAAAAGCATAACAAGGATGTCGATTTAGTTATGTTTATTCACATTCTTAATGTTAAATCTAAAATATGTACTTATAATTTGTGCTTAAGATGTCAAGCAATCAAATCAGATGTCATTTAGTCAGGACTACTACATAGAGGGGAATTTAATGAGCCAAATTATTCATCAATTAATTTCTCCAAAGGTAAAACATAGTTTTTCAATTTTAGACCTGGAACAGGAGAGACCCGTAGAGACAAAGTAGCATAATGCTTCTGATAAGGAAACTAACTCCCAGAGGCTTGGTCAAGTGTGCAGAATTTTTACCTGTAAATCTAATAAAAATTACACAATCGCAATAACTAACTTATGCACAATGCAAAGTGTGCTTCAGGAAGTATTCCCTGAATTTCCCACACACTTGCCTATTTAATTCTTTATTTTTTATTTTTAAGTATTTGTTATACAACATTGGATATGTGCCTATAATGTACATGTAAGTTGTAAAGCACAGTGAGGAAATGAACGCTGGAACGCCCCCTACGGGATTTAAGAACCAGCACGTGACCGGTCTGTGTGCTCCTTCCCTGTCCATGCCTTCACCTCCCTGCCCTGCAGAGGAACTGTTGTGCTGAGTTACGTGTTCATTATTCTGTTCTTCTGTTTTAATAGTTCTGCCATATGTATATATGTTTCCTCAACAATGTAGCTCTTCATTTTGCTTCATGGTGAGGTCTTATTAAAAGTACCATTATTATTGTCTGGAGGTCTGTGCTGCAGTATGTAGGGTAAATGGTAGGCTGTCTGCAATTTTCTTTGAAATGACTCAAGGGGAGAAAAAAGGAGAAATGAAGTAAGTAAAATGCTGACAATTATCGAACATATATAACACGAAACATGTATGGGACTGACTGCAGCAGGCCTAAGTAACGAAAAGCCTGGGGAACATCATACAGCGGTACATTATGCAGCGACAAAGATTACCGAGTAAGACGCATGGCCTATCTAATTCTCACGTCGGCTATGTGAGATGAATCCTGGGCAGGAGGATGCCCAGAGTGACTTGCTCCTAGAACCGGGAAGTGACAGACCTGGGGTTTAGGTGTTTTAGAACCATGCTATTAACTATTAAAATAGAATTCCTCCCTAAAACTAGTTTGTGAGGAAATTAAGATTTCTAGGTAAACATATTTTTCTACAACATTTTTATATATAAATCATATCATGTAGGTCCTCACAATATTAATATTAAAATGGATATAAAATAATTTTTATTCAACTTATGTTCTGATTTTCTTGGTTTTCTGTAACAATTCTTAATAATTAGTCATCACCAGAGTGCCTGTCCAACAAATGTTTTGTGTCTAATCTTGCTGCTCTGCTCAGTAGTTTAAACAACCTTATAAGCATTAAAGTATATTAACTTCTCAATTGTAACACAGTTACTATGAAAACTTTGTGATTAATTATGTGATTAATCCTTAAAATATGATTTTACTTCTTGTTTTATAGAGATTTGATTTTGCCACAAGAGTTGGTCAGTAATTTTTTTGAAAATGCTTCCAAACAAATTAACCTGCAGCATATTGGATGGAATAAAATGCTGACTTCTCCACTGACCCTGCTCTGTTGTTTCTACGACTCTGAAATGTTTCTACAACTCTGCTGGCTTTGCTTTCCTTATACCAGTTCTGTGGGGAAGCCTCCGGGCTGGGTGTGTGGGGGTGTGTGTCTATCTGTCTGTCTCGGCAGTTGGGGGGTATACTGAGTTGGGCAGACAGCCATGGACACAGTTAAGAGACTCAGTTAG
This sequence comes from Tonatia bakeri, assembly GCA_004024845.1. Taxonomy (NCBI): domain Eukaryota; kingdom Metazoa; phylum Chordata; class Mammalia; order Chiroptera; family Phyllostomidae; genus Tonatia; species Tonatia bakeri. The sequence goes on along the minus strand of PVIA01002703.1, from coordinate 76,666 downwards.
TGTTGTCAGTTTTTAATAAAGGATATGGTTTTATAATCAGGTTACTTGTTTTCTGAAATGAGAAGATCCAGCCACCATCAGGAATTCTTGGGGCTCCTGCTTCAGCTGACAGATGACAAGGCAAGGTGAGTATATATCACTACAGAAATGGTCACACACATCACTTCCTGCAGATAGGCCTAGGTTTTTATCCTGGAATTAAGTTGAACCAGTAAACATGTTATGGTTTTGCCACCCACAACTGTTTTTATCTAACTGCACTTGACTGCCATGTTCGCAACATTCTATAACTGTGCCAAAGCATTAGCTAACCCAATTCTCCTCTTGATGTACAGTTGCTAAAACAATATACACTGTATCACCCAGTTTTCTTCCTATTAGTCAATGAGTACATCAATTCAGTGTAACTTTGAAGAAAAATGTTGGTTTCCCATAAGAAGCTCCTATGTTTATTCTTTAAATATAGTGGGATCAAGTCATTACTCACCATTTCCTTTATACCTTTACTGCCAGGAAGATCCACGTAGTTTAATTTACTCTACAGGATATAAATGGCTTTCATATGTATAAACACTGTACTGATTTTAATGTGATTTTATGCATTTGAACATTTTTGTCCCATTAAAACTTACTATATTTTAAACATGTATAGTTCATCCTGTGAACTGTATTATTCATGTCCATTGATTCGAAATGAGAAGAAACCAAATCAAATAAAAATATTTCCCTTAGGATCCTGATGTGTCATTTTTTTTCTTATCAAGCACATCTTCTCTGATCATAAATAAAATAAATTTGATGTCTAAGTGTGCAGTGGCTTGGCAGTCCTTGGAAAAGACGAAGGACCAGTACAGCCACCTCTGTTCTGGCCCGCCTGCTGCTCCCTCATCACCCAGCTCCCCGACCCGCTCCCCCAGAGACCCCGGGGCAATGGGGACAGCTCCGCAGACCTCAGAAGAAACCCAGGAGCAGACTCTCCTGCAGAAGCTTTCTTCCTGTGTGCAGTATTCTGTGGTGCTTAGTTCTCAAAATGTGAAGTATGACATGAAAACTGGTACTAAATGTAAATATCATTGCATTTAATGTTTTGGCCAGCGGCATTCTTTCTTATTGTCATATGGATTAATTTCAGAATTACTTTGAAGAAATGTGAAGCATTGAAGAATTAGTGAAGACACGCAAATGAGTAATTATAGATTGTAACTGAGATTTTTATATGATTTGATTATGTCACTGATGTTTGATAAATGAAAATGAGGATATCAACAATGAGCAAATGATTCTGACAAGAACAGCTAGCAATTCCTAGGGGTTAGTTCATTTTTCCAAATTTATGGAGCATTAAAACCAGGAGAGTGATGATGAAATATAAGATCCCATTTGAAGCATAAGATTGTGACTTTAAGTACATTTTAGATGTAAAATTTCAGAACGATGGCATTCTAATTATTTAATACCCAATTAGTTGTAATGTTTTACTGGGACAATGCTGTAGACACAGCATCGTGGAGTTTATCATGCTTATGAGACCAGACCACAGAGCAATCATCCTGGGTTGCTCACTCGACACTGTGACTTAAATTTAAATGAAGGATGCTACTAAACAAAAATAATTAAATACAAAACTACCTTTACTCATTAATATTAGTCCATGGGCAGCCCTTCAGTTTCTCCTCCTTTTATTTCTATTTTCCTGCTGTAGACTGATAATGAAACATGTAGGAGAGGGGAAACATCACTTTTTGGCCATTACTTTATCAAAAAGAAACAATAGTTTACAATGCAGTATAAGAATAAGAACCATACAATTTCTTTTTCAAGTTGGCTGAGAGATGTTGAAGGGGAACCATTTTGATGAAATTAACATTTATATTTTTCAAAACTACTTATAATAGTTTGTCCTTTCTATTATAGGTCAACGTAATGTTATTGATGAATAAAAGATAATTACCCCAGTGATATTGTGGGAAAGGGCACCATAAATTAGCAACTAAAATGACTACAGATTTAAATATTAGGATTATCAGTTTTATGAAGAAAGTGTATATCAAAACTGTGTATTTCATATGCACTGCCCTACGAAAATTATTTTTATTCTATATGTCACATTGTAGTAGTTTCCTAAGAGAATATGATAAGCTTCACAAAAAATGGTGTATACTTGACATTTTATCCATGTTATTTGATAAAATTGTCCTGAAAAATATAAAATAAGCTATCAAGACATATGAACATGTAATACCTACATTCACACACAATTTTTGTCTATGAAAAAGGAATGACCTGCTAACATAGACATTATTGATTAAAAAATAGAAATTTTGACCTGGATAATAATTCTGACATGTATTTAAGAAACTTCTAGTTTTTTTCTTTAAGAAATCTGACCTCTTGGAACTGTGTATTTTCTTTAATCACCTCTCTACAACAATCTCATTCCTCTCTTTTAGTTTTATTCTGAGAAGAAAAATTTGTATAAATAAATCTTGAATTCACTAATCTCCTATGAACACTTGGAATCTTAGATGTCACGGGGAGAAGGGTTATTGTGGTATCAACAGAAATTTAACATAAAACCTAGAATTTTATAAACATATACAAATATTTGTCAATTGATTTTTAACCAAAAATCTAAAAAGTGTTTATATTTAATTTTGAGTGAGCTGTCATATGTATAAAATCCTTTTCTTTGCTTTTATTATTTTAGAAGTAATCTCGTATTGTAGTCTCAGAATGAGTCTGGTTTGGAATTAAAACAGTGGGTCCATGCAGGTCTTCAGCTACACAAGTCCTCGGCAAATTGAATCAGCAGGAGAGTGGGCTTGTTTGAAAAAATTAGAAAGACAGGATACAAAGGGGATGGATATCTACTTTGCTGATCAAACACATATAGAATTTTGGGGAAAAATGATACAGTTCACTACCAATAGGGAACATTTTTTTCCTTACATAATGCGAATAAAATGTAGAAAGATAATTCAGTCTATCATGCTTTGTCATGGAAATTGATAGATACAGGGTAGAAATTAAATAGTTTTACTTGAAGAATAAATACATTTATTTTCCACAAACATTACTCCATTTTTGGAAGTATATTTTTAAATATTGCAAAATAGTATCATGTTTATATTTTAATCAAGACTATGCCCCAAAACAAGAACTGAAAAAATTAAAAAGCAGCAGGAAAAGAAGATTAAAACAAGTACTTTATGTCAATGAAACTAAAATTAAAGTCTTTTAAATATATTGCTTGAATTCACCCTATTGTCTCTTCAACTTCTACTAAAGAAATATTTATCCTGATGTGATTTGAAAATTTTCTACATGCCAGATATATTTACCATGGTGTGTTTTGTAGTATGTCTTCGCAACAGTGTTGTAATCCAACGTACATTCCTCAACCATCACAGAGACACAAGGGGCAGAAAAGCACTGTGGGATTTCTGACTAGTAATGTATTTCTGACTAAAGTGATATAATTATTATAATCACCATCATCAAAATAATAACAGATTGGAAACATAATTGTCTACTATTTGAGATACTGAAATTGCCCTGATTATTATAATATCATTCTAAATAAGTGTCCTTATTTCTGTTTTGGAGATGAAAACCCTGACTCTCCAAGAGATAAATTACTGTTGGCGTCCCACATGGTCTGACTCCAGAGGAGAATACTTTGTTACTGCCGCACTCCCCCTGCTCTACGGCTCTTTTGTTCTCTGTGTGTTTATTGGGAAATGCAAAGCCAGGAAAAGATGGAGGTCACCAATAGCAGACCCTGGTGACTAGGATGTTAAAACAGTTTTTAGCTTAAGCATCCATGGATTGAGTATATTTCCATCCACAAATATAAGCTAGTACGTCATTAGCTTATTGATTTGCTTCATTTAAAACTAAGTATAACCTTTCTCCCTCCACCCATCCTTTCTGTCCCTGTTTCTTCATTCTTCTTTTTCTCTCTCAATTGGCAAATATTGATACTCTATTAAAATCAATTTAGCCCTGGCTGGTGTGGATCAGTGGATTAAGCGCCAGCCTGCAAACCAAAGGGCTGCTGGTTCAATTCCCAGTCTAGGACACGTGCATGGGTTGCAGGCCAGGTCCCCCATGGAGGGGCGCCTGAGAAGCAACCACATACTGATGTTTCTCTTCCTCTCTTTCTCACTCCCTTCTTCTCTGTCTACAAATAAATAAATAAAATCTTTTTAAAAAAGCAATCATAAAGAAAGTAAAATCAGTTTAAAACTGGTTGGAAATACAATCATGATACTATTACTCTTTATCTTTCCTTCAGGAAAGCATACGACAAAATGCAAATGGTATTTGGTTACACCCCACGTAACTGAGCAGCTGCTCTGCTCTACCTGCAGGAGTCATGTAGCTGTTGCACGACAGTGGACACTGGAATATGTTTTTTTGTGTGTGTTTAATTTACACTTTGTCATTTCCACTAGTGACATTTTCTTTTTCAAATCAGGAACAGAATATGAAAGAAAGTTTTATCTATCTAAAGTCTTCTCAACTTTAAGAAAATTATGACATGGACCCATGGACAAAGACAACGGTGGGGGAGAATTGAATGTGGAAGGTGGGCAGTGGGTAGGGGAGCAAGAGTAATGAAGGAAATGGGGACAACTTTAATTGAACAACAATAAAAAATTAAAATAAAAGAAAATTATGACATGGAAAACCTGCCTGTTCAAGCCTTTTTCTGCAGTTCCAACATAACAATAATGAAATGGCTTGGTCATTTACACTGAGTGCCTGGTGCTTCTTGAAGTAGTTCTGTATCCACAGACACATTTCTTTTCTCTGATTTTAAATACATTTGTGTATCACTGCCCTGCATAGTTGACATACATCTATGTATCACAAAACACTTTCCAGTTACAGTAATAATGGATACCTACTGACCAACTCTTACAATTTACAGATGTAAAATAGAATTTAATTGTTATAAATAAAATGTAACTATATGTTTTTGGAAATACATGCTAAAATATAAGTTCCACTTTGGGCTTCATTAAAATGAAAAACATACCAAAAAAGTACTTCATATACTTACAAAGGGAGAAGACAGACTCAAACTCATGTTTATAAATCTCACCCTTTAAGAGTCACATTTTTGTGTAGTTTAATTAGAAATATTGGACACATACTTCTGCATTCAAATGATGATAAACTTATTAGGATAATGATAACTCAGTCCTCAAAATTTTAATTTACCATTTGCCATATACTTTAATGCACACACATACACAAACACAAAATACCAATAAGTGGTAGGCAATTTTTCCACAGAAAAAAAAATGTATTCATTTTTAGAATTTTAGCAATTCCTCAAAGTAAATCTTTGTGTTACCTTACATAATTACAACTGACTTTTAATTTGCCTTTCTTCTTACAAAAATTGAGTCAAATAACTTCTTAGAAAAAATGAGTCAACATTTAAATTAAAAAAAAAGAAAACTGTACTTGAACATTCATTTAAATAAAAAAAAAGAAAAAAATGAGTCAACAAATAATGCCATTTAATACGAATCTCTAAAATTTTTGACAATATGATAAAACACTAATACTTTATCATTGACTTACATTTATCACTTCTGAAGCCTATAAGCCTTATATTATAGGTAATTCAACATTAAATTTATAAGTAACCAAACATGTTAAGATTCATTATATTCAACTTGTGTGTTATTTCTGATTTACATAAGCTGGTATTAATATTTACTGGTAAATGATTTGTCTAACATAAAGGATAAATAGCACAGTATATGTTAATTCAGTCCCATAATAACACACCGACAACAGAAATAACTACCAAACAGAGGAAACTTGAACTAGTCTCACGGTGAAGCAGATCGTATGCGAGATAATTGGTCTATCTGGGATGTCTAGTTACACGTTAGATAGATGACGCACATTTGCTTTTCCCAATTCAAACCACTGCGGAGTTTTACATGGAGCAAGAGGGCACAAACAATTGTATCCCGAAGCACTCACCTACTGTCAGCTGTCCAGTTAACTGCCCCATGTGATTTCTTGCATTCACTGTTACATTCCTGTCAGACTGTAAGACCAGTGGACTATCCTGGGAAACACGTATAAAATAAAGAAATCAAATAGAAAATAGAAATAGAGTCAAAACTTAACATATAAAATTATACTCCACTTGTTTGGGTATTAGCAAAATTCTATTTCTCTGTTTTATACTGGTTGAACAATATAAAGAACAGGGATGCTTCATAATAACTACTGTACAGAACAGGAGTGTTTCTACATTGGTAAACAGGCATTGAGTATTGGATGTAAGCATTTCTAACTTTACTAACTATTGTACATCGCTGGAGTGATAGCCTCTCTTCCTCTCTCCTCCCAGTGGCATGTATGCCTGCCTTTGGAGATATATTATCCAACTGTTAAAGTCTCTTTTTGAAGTCTCTTATCCAACTGTTAAAGTCTCTTTTGAAGTTGAACTTGGAACTTAGAGATCTCAGCTTAAATATTATCCCCTCAAAACTGCTTCTCCTGAGAGCTGCAACTGTAGATCTGTTCACCTCTCAAACTCCCGGTCTCCATTTGTTTTGTTCAAAGCACTTATCAGAAGACAAATCTATTTTGCTCATTTATGTGTTCACTTATTTTTTTAATTGTTTCTGTTTCAAGAAAAACTGTCCATGGGATACACAATTATATCTCCACTACTTAGCATACTGCTGAAGGAAAGCATTTCCTAAGTGCTTAGTGAATGGATAAATGAATCTTCATAAGATAACAATAAATATTGCCTTATTTATCCCATGAAGAAATCTGTTGTAAATCATAGAATGGTTTAAGTAAGGAGGTATATAAAACATAAGGTATTTGTCTGGGAATTCTCCGTTAGTATTTATAACCTTGATTGATACTTTTTTCTATTACCTATTTAGTCCTTAATAGTAAACTCATTTATTGAAGGGCATTATCACTGCTTAAGGAACTGACATGTTAGGCTTCTGCCACTGCCTGTTTCAGACAAGTAACTTCCAACGGGCTACATGATCATTTTTATGATCTAAAACATAAGCAGCCAGGTTATTTACAGGTTTCCATTCACTCATTCATTCAACAAATATTTATTGAGCCTCACTAGGCAGGATATAGTCCCAGAAGCTTGAAACATTCCAGTGTTCAAAACAGAACAATACCTGGCCTTCTGTGGCTTGTAGTCTAGATACTGAAATTCTAAAAATATTTCCCAACACCGTCTTCACCATGAAGATGGTGTGTCACTTCTACGTCAATGTAAACATGCAGGCGCTTTTATGCATGAGCTGTATGCAAACAGTTTCGAGATGAGGATCTGAAATGCGTGGTTTCGATGCACATGGAAAGATTTACAGATTTGTTTGTTTCTAAAGCTGTTTTGTGCCCCTTCTGGACAGACAGACGGATACAAAGCATTGAGCAGACATACACACAAGCACACACACATTTTCCTCTTAAAACTGCTTTGTTAATAGATCTAAACAAAGACTTGATTTTTTAAAATAATTTTCCATGTTTTGAAGATTATATTTATTCTGTAAGTGAGGCATAGTTGTACAAATATCACTGCAGCAAAATTTCATTCCCTGCCTGTCTCTCATCACAACTCCTTTCTTTTTGCAACACATCGAATAATTTCTGCAGTTTTAAAAAATCTAATCATTTTTCCATGGATGTTTCTATTCTTCAGTTTCATCTCTGAAGATATCTGAAGTATTTTAAATTAATTTCATCATTCATTTGAGCAATATGTTCAAACTCTATTTAAACATGTGATAAAGATGTGATATAAATGATAGCAACTTTTTCAATCATGTAAAAAGGATACAATCTTAAACTATTTATAAATCTGATAATAATGACATTTTTAGGTTAAAAATCAGTACCAAGAAAGTACCTCTTACCAAAAAAGAATGACATTGAAGAAGGTTTTATATCTTTTTTCTTGTGTTCATTTCTTCAAAGGTCTCTATACGAGAAAATCGCTTCCACTAATAAATCATAGGTATCCACTCTCTTTTTTATATTCTCTCTTCATGTTCCTTTATATTATATTATATTCCTGTATTACCAAACTTGGAAAGCTAGTTTAGTTTCAGAGAGTAAAATAGACAGAACAGTACTCCCTTCTAGAATGTAACAGGGAGAAAATGATGTGGTGGTATTATCCAGGGCGTAGGAATAAAACATAATGGTCTGTGAAGGTGAGTAGGTGGCATCTTATATGCACAGTGTAGTAGTATAAATATTTTAGTTTTCCTTCGGAGAAAGAAAAACTTCATGTTTAGATTCAATTATCCTTCCTCCAAACCAGGAAATCCTCCATTAGCAGGCATTTCAGCTTTCTGGAGTGGACATGCATCTTGGCTGTAACTCCAGGGAATCTATTTGCCTTTTTTTTTTCTTCTTCTTCTTTTTTTTGGCTACTCTTGAGACAAAGCAGGTAGGAGATCCAGGGAGAAAAGCAATGGCACCATTAAAAGGGCCTGAAAAACCCGTTTACCTTTCCTTCACCCACGCATTCAATAGCTGCGGATCTGGTCGAAACTTTGCTAATGGTTACAGACAAATAATGCAAGATGTTCTTCTCACTGTAATGCCTTTGTGATAGGCGGTGCAATTGACTCAGAAGGAAAAATGATTATTTTCTTGCGTTTCTATTGTGTTCACCTTTGTTTATCATAAATATGCACTGAGTTTCCTGTAATGCGTCCAGCTCTTTGACAGTTAGTGGGTGTAGAACAGAAACAAAGGAGGCAAACTTTCTTCTCTTACAGAGTTCATAAACTGGTAAGGCAGACTATAAACCGGATAAATAACAAACAAAACAAAGCAGAGAATGTTACAGTGACAAGCTGCTGCGATAGATACTTCTCTAAACGAGTGCATGTTGTTCTGACGAGCAGATGCGTATGCATGTGCACAAGGTATTGTGTGTACGTAAGACCCTTCAGACGCCTGCATTCATTCTCTCAAGACTAACCATTAAGTGATAGTCGAAATGGCTGTGATGGAAGCAGCAGCTAGGTTTGCTGGCACTCAGTCAGAGCCAGACCCCACGCACCAGCTCATCTATTTATGATGCTTTTTGTGAAGTTTCCCGTGATTCAAATCAAGAAATAAGGTGGTTGCAGGAGACAGCGGACCCTGATGGATGTCAGAGTCTGCCAGATGCTGGCTGCTTGACTTAACAAGTCCCACCTCTCTGTGCGATGATTTCTTCAACTGTAAACAGTTTGTGGGAGTATTATAAATGAAATAATGAGATAATATATAAAAATGCTCAGACGCATGCCTAGCCTTTGCTAAGGGCACTATTAGTGTTTTCTTTTATTATTTATTCCTCAATGTATTTCCAGTACTCTGTGAATGATAGTACTGGCTACTGTCCATGCTCTTTTACAGTGAAGAAACTTCAGCAAAGAAAGTATGTGTCAGTGGCTGTAAATCACACAGCTAATAAATGTCAGAGTATCTATTTGAATCCAGAAATCTGGGTCTAGAATCTCTCCTGTCAAACAATATGAGACGCTGTGTCTCTGGTTGGTGATTAACTTCTAGGCTTTCTAAAATGGCAGATCAAAAGCTGAAAATAAATAAATATGTTGGAACAAGATACAAGTTAAGATCACTTTACACATTCCAGTCTCTAAGAAACACCTGATACACGTGTGGGTCAGGACCTCACGTGTGGGTCAGGACCTCCACATTGCCATCGCCCACCCGCCAGTCAGCCGGTTCATTCCGCTTTCTCGGGTTCTGGAGGAAGGGGGCGCACTCCGGAGAGGCCCTGTGTGCATGTTTTAGAATACAGCGCGTCTGAGAGTATCCCTAATTGCCATCCTGAAGAAGAACATGAATTAATGATCCACAGTGTTCAGTGTGGATGGTATAAATTTGATGTGTCATTTCTGAAATTAATGTACAATTATACCTGAGTTTTACCAGCTAAGTTTTCTTCTTCTCATTGACAGTAATTGCACAATTTTGCAAAAAATCTACTTTATCCCCAAATTTTCTGTCTTCCTTTTCCTCAATATCGAATCACTTATGTCAGAAATGTTTCTTAAATACACCTTTTCCCATCTTCCCTGTGACTTCTCCTATAACAGGCTGGTAACTCGCATCAAAATAACCACTTCTTCCCCAAATGGATATTTTTAATATCAATGTATATTTACAATTAAAAACATATGGGCACGCTTCAATTAAAGCAAAACAAAACACACTGATTCTTCATTCCCAGTGTGGAAAATATCACATTCTTAACCTATAAGGTAGGTACTCTATAATGTAATGCGGTCTTAGTTTGGCAGCTCCACTGCACACCCCTTTGCCATGCACGAGCTGCCCGCATCTGCCTGCTTCTGGAAATATGCCACTTCCATGCCTTCTCATCTTCTGTTCTCTGTGTCTGACATTATCATCCACTTCTCCATCAACTGGCAACACTATAGGTATTTTTAAAGCTTCAGGTCACAGTTCATGTCCTCAGGGAATCTCTCCTGCTTCTCCCAAGTTAAAATTCACCTCCCACTCTCCAGTGTGCCCTCAGCCAGGGCTGGGGACAATGGCCATCACAGGATTTTTTGCCTTGTTTTGTTTAAATGCTGAATTGGGCTGGACTGTCTTGAAATCGGTGTGTTGTCATTTTCTTTCACACATACGTACTTTTGAAAGTCTAGTTTGTATCATGCACCTAGTTCATGTTCAGTCAATGCCTGTCAGTGAATGAACTGAACCTGACACATGTATAACGATGCACTTCGGCTACGAGGGCTCACCTGGATTCATGTTCAGATCACACAGAACTTACTGAGCTCTTTGCTACTTATTTTTTGCCCAGAGTAAGGGTTTTTTTTTAAACATTTAAGTGGAATGAGTTATATCACATTGTGATTTCATTTATATTCATCACCCCTTGCTGCCCAAGGCAGACACTTCATTACTTTCCTGAACATTTGACCCACTTAAGGAGCTGCAAAACAGGTAATTTTAAAAATTCTTCGGTTAATAAAATGATTACTTGAAATTCTGTTTCCTTCAGAATGCAAAGTATTTAATCGATGAAATACATATTTTAAAAGGCATCAGTCCTGACCACAAAAAGGAATCTATCTAGAGCTATTAAACTGACTCCGCCAAATTATTGGTGTTCACATTTGAACTTGAACGTGAAGTAGTGCAGGAGAAAGAGCACTTATTCGTCAATCACCTCCCAACACTTTTTTTTTTCTGAGAATTTCTTCACTTTGTTTTATTTTCTGTTACAAATTATCTGTTCATGGAAGTCACTGCTAGGAATATATTCAGAGAACGTTCTGACTTGGGACTGCCCTTAGCTTCTCTGACTCCTTCAAGCTCTGTAGAAAACACAGTAGTCTAGACAAACTCCTCCTGAGGCCCTCCTTATCCCAATTACTATCCTTGAGTGTGTCTCCAGAACCAGGCAGTTCTGCATGGGGGTGGGAGTGGGGGTGTTGTACACACAGCACTCTATTCACAGGGAATCAGTGACTGTCTGCCCCTTCATGCAGCATTCACGATACTGCCACTCATCCTTCAGCCGTGGGCAGGCTTAGGAAACTAATGCTTCTTGAATCGATAGTTTAAAAGGGAAAAGTACTGTCTCTACCTAAAACAATAAAGATCCAGATGAATAAAAGGCTGCGATTGTTTTCATCTGATGACATAAAACTCCCAGAATTGTCTCTTGTTCTTTCAGATGACATTTGCAGCCTCAGAGGCACTGTCTCCTCTTACCACCACCTCACTGGATGCTTCTGTTCCTTCCAGCCACCCTTTGGTCTTTCTTCAGGCTGCCCTGCCCTTGGCCTAGACTGAGGGCACTCAACAGCTCGCTCTCCTGCTCTCCTGCTGGGACTCTGCTCAACCAGAACACTCGCTGAGGGAGTCTGGCTGGGGTGTGCCCCATCTAAAGGGTTAAAGGAGAGCGGGTGTTGCTTTAGAGAGAATAGTGCATTGTGTCTTACTCTGGAGGGCAGAAAAAACCTTCACTGCTTATGTAAATATCTTTTGTTTACCCAATTTGTATGCCCTGAAAAAAATTCTCTTAAATCATTTATTTATATGGAACAAGGAAGTAATTAAGTCTTCTAGAAGTGGAACTATCCAGTGGGGAGTTGGTAGATACTCCAGACCAAACACAGTAGAAAGCCTTTTATGCTAGAGTACGCCAGGTGTGCATTTGTGTACAAAACAGACTTCACATTACACAACCGCAAGACATGATGGTGGGCAGAAAATTAAGCAGGCAGCTGAGCCTCAAATAAACTATATTTATTTTACTTTGCTTGCAATTGGTGCTGGTGGAAGGATATGAAGACTGTGCACTCTAAAATTTAAAAATTGCAACATATTTTTTAAATCATCTTTCTCAAATAAGATGCATAGACATGTCTTTGTTGAGGAGGGAAAAAGGGACAGGGAACCTAAAAGAAGAATCTGTTATTGAATTATTTTTCATAGAAATACCTTCATTTGTAATTAAGTTTCTACTATTTGAAAAACATCTCCTTTTCCTTTCTCTTAAAATCTGGTTGGCGTATGGAGTGCTTAAACTTCCTGAAAATAGTAGGATCAAAGTTTTAGATTTAGAATGTGAGTAGGCTGGAGGGTATAAGCCTGCCATGTGCTGTCTTCTCAGTCTGAAGCCCCAGGGTGTCCCAGATCCACCTGTGGAGGGAACCTGGTTCTCAACATCTGCACAGACCTGAGCCATAAGTCCTACCAACACCACCAGAATGTGAAGGGAGAGGTAGATAATTTTATATTCGAGTTAACCCACGAGGTACCAGAGCTGTTTGCTACCTAAGCTTGCCTGTCCTGATAGAATACCCGTCCTTCTCCTCTTTTAAAAAGGCCGGCCAGTAGCAAACATGGTTCGCTGATGTGATCTAGAGAGTGAATCTCTAACAGATTTCAGATCTCAAAGTTATAGCTATTATGTGCTCCATATTTTTCAAAGTAATGCTAATATTATATAACATAATTTTACTTTCTGAATAATTCTAAAGTAATTAATGCAGGTATAGTGTTAACTTTATATACCTTTTAGTACATGAATTCATATAAGAAAAAATTTCATTATGATAAATCTAGGTATAAATTTCACCTTGTAAAATTCTGCCCAGGCTCTTTAGTAATTCGAGAATCTGATGAGGCCTGTCTTTTATCAGTTTGGAAAATGATCATTCATTCAGCAATTCCTCAACTTTATATTTTTCTTCCCATGTGGAATTTACATTAGAGTGTGATAAATCTTTTTTCTTTCATTCTAGCTTTATGTATCCGTAACTCGCGTATTTCCCATATCCCCCTACGCCTGGCTCGGTGCTGTGTGCTGGTTTAGGGTTTCAGCTCTCATGTGTATAACCCTCTCCAGCTCTGTTAGTTATCTGTTAAACTATCCACTGAATTATCAATTCATTGTTATAACTTTTACTACAAAATATTTTTGGTTACTTTTCACATCTGACTAGTCAAATATATTAGAATTATTGCTATTTTTAATTTTCTTTTATTATTTCACTATTTATTTCTTATCCATTATTATATATAGTATTTTAATATTCTGTATCTGAAAATTCCAATCAGTGAGGTAATGAAAAGGTTTCAGTTAGTGAATCCTTTTTTCTGTTGTATTTTGCTTGTGTTAGGCTATTTTTTGTTCTTTCTTTTTGCTGTTTATTTATTTAGCTCATAGTTAATATGCAGGAATTTCCAGGAGCCAAAATTAAGGAAGAGAGGCTTTGCATTTTTTAAAATTATTTTATTGCTGTTCAATTACAGTTGTCTGCATTTCCCCCCTACAACTCCCCACCAACCTCAGCCAACTCCCCCTCCCTCCCTTGCCCCTGCTAGGCACTGGAGGACAGAGCAAGTCTGGGAAGATGATATGGATACAGAAAGGCAGGCCAAGACTCACAAATTCTCAAAGGGCACAGACTTTTTAACTGTGATGGCCTTGCTGTGCAGCTGGCTATGAATTCCCGTGACTTCAGACTATAGGTATTGTTAATCATCACTAAGGAAATTCTGATTTCAACTTTCACATCCTACTATTTATTCAATTCACTGTTTTTATTTCTTTTGGACTTATGGTTTATCCCTTATCTTTTTTAAATTTAAAATTCAATTACATAGACCTTTCGGTGAAGTTCGGTACATCTAGGTCTTCCGTGGGATTTTATTTCAGAACACAGAGTGTGTAAATTTACTAAAAGCCCAAACCTCATTACATATGCCATTTTAACATAAAATGAACTTTCTATCCTCATAAATATATAAAAAGATTAAAGTGTAGATATGAAGGTTGAGAAAGTATAAATGTACAATACACTCTGCTCATTTTAAGGACACTATAATAAGTAAATTAAAACTTAGAGAACAAGTTAGTGCCTAGAAACATACTGTCAGATCCTTCTAAAAAAGTGTTTGTGTGTGAGTGCACACACATAATTGCTAGAGTGGAGGTGAATTCATGAACAACCATGTCACATTGCTGTATGATAACTGCACAGCACTTGTTCTGATTGGTGACTGTTTAGTGTCATCTTTAAAAATAGATTTAATTACTAAAATTTTCAGAAAGACTAGTAGATTTCATACATGAAGAAAGTAATCTTTATATGTATCCAAAGCTGATTCAGTGTTTTTATAAAATTTTTTTTTACAGAGAAAAAAGTAGGTTGTTTTACAAAATAAGTTATCTATGTTAAAACTGTAGAAACAGGGATTTCCCAATGTAATAAATGAACCAATTTAATATTATTGGCCATTAGATGTATGGGATTTTTCTATTAAAGCACAGAATTAGTAATATATAAATCAGTGAACACTATCCTAGTTGATAAATTATCATAGGATTTTTGAATACTTTTTATGTATAAAAAGTATTACAGTGTTTCTCAATTGTTCTGTTTCCCATTAAAAAAATAAAAGACAGGTGCCATCTGAAGAGCAAATACACAGAGGAAAAAAACATAAAATATTTATGTTTTTATTAAAACAGTACTTCTTCTAAAAAGATATTAAGTATATTATAAACTTAAACACAATGTTAAATAGGGCACCAAAATCTATAAACAGAACTGAAGGCCTTTTAAACTATGAGAAATAAATGTTTCTAAACACATAAAATGTTGCTTGTTGCAACAAGTGTGTTGCTGGACTTGAATCCCAAATTTCACTTTGACGTTCCTGGCAGTTCAGGCAAATTAAAAATGTTACGCTATAAAATTTTCATGGCCTAATAAAAGCAAGCAAGTAAATTTATAGGGAGAAATATTTTGCCCTCTTACTAGCACTTAATCTTCTCTCTGAGAAGTTTGAAGATGCTCATTTAAAGCATTTGTCTCCAAATTCAGGCTGAGCAAATGGTTCACCTCACTGTCTGCGGTGAGGCCTGCCCGGTCCAACACTTTTGGGAGCCAAATGTTGAAAACTGAGGAAGAAGTCAGAATTCCTGTTCATGTCAAAAAGTAGGTGATGCTGGAGAAATACATGAATAAATAAATTGACAACGTTAAAAAATGGATTTAAAAAATTGGATACAGCTGTTAAACTTTGTTTCATCTCCTACTACTGGTATGTAATAAAAATATATTAATGTGATTTCCATGAATAATTTATACTACTAACATACAAAAGAAAAACCTTTTTATATTTCATTTATTTGGCCGAACATATTTAGAAGTAGAATGACTGTGCATACTGAACATTTTAGAAAGTGAAAGACATAATTTAATCTTTTTTATCTGTAAAAGGAATTTGTCATGCCTGGTAGTAAATGAATTAGGTACATCTTCAATATTGCAATAAAGAACTAATTGGAAACCAAATAACTCGCAAAATATTGTTAGCCAGCCATTGTAGTTATTGCATTTCTCTCATTTGTTGAGGGCCATCCCTAAAGGCTTTCTAAAGCAAATAAAATGATTGCTTATTATATCTGTTATTCTCTCCCTAAAAGGTACTTTTTTTAATGTAATATTCTTTGAAATGTGTTGGAGAAGTTCGTAGATAGTTGAAGGATGTGGGTATGTAAGATGCTTTTATTTGCCCTAAGTATATTTTATTGGTATAAATAAAATCTTTGTTTTTCTATTACATGCATCGAATAGCTGCATTCAGCCCAGACAGGGATGGAAAAGCTGAAATCTCTAAATGGAACTTGTCTGCACCATTGTATGAGATATTGAACTCAGAACATCTCTGCTCCCAATATAACTTGCTCCATGGGTAACATCCCTCATGCCTCTATGTCTTACCATGAGTTTGTGATACCATGTTTGCATCTCCACCTCTGTCTCTTCTCCTCCTTGAAGGATTTGAAATCTTAAAACAATGCACTTGAGATAAACAAAATCCGTACTTACATGGAGAAGATCTCACTTTGTTTTCACCAACTCGTTCAAAACTCTCTATTGAGTGAGAATCCCTAAAAGTTTTCACATTCCCAAGCTAACCTAACAAACTGTTTGTCTCATTCCTCACGCACGACAAAACGGAATTGTCGTCTCTCAAGTATAACATACAAGTGATGCCATCAGCTGTCTGATATTGGCTTCTGCTACAGTCTCAGCTGAAAGAAATGCTTACGGAAGATTCTTTGAAAGATGTATTTTTCTGGCTACTCTATAGGTGTGGATTGAGTGACACATATATAAAACATCATTCCTTTATTAACCCATCTCAGCAATAAATTTCATTTAATTCCATTTAAAAATATTTCTCATAGCTTTTATGGATGACCTACTTTTATTGTGTTTTCAGCCCAGCATTTCTTGGTATGCTTGTTTTTGTTTTGTATATTTTTGTGCATTTTCTTGTCATTTTCACTATAGTTTCTAGAATAAGTAAGGTATAAATAGAAAAATAATGTATGGTAGTATAAATTATCTTAATATGCATATGCACATATATTTTTTAAAGATTCTATTTATTTATTTTTAGAGAGAGGGGAAAAGAGAAAGAGAGGGAGAGAAACATCAATGTGTGGTTGCCTCTCACATGCCCAACTGGGGACCTGGCCCATAACCCAGGCATGTGCCCTGACTGGGAATCAAACTGGTGACTTTTTTGTTCTCAGGCCAACATTCAATCCACTGAGGCACACCAGCCAAGACTGCATATGCACATATTTAACATGACATAAGGAATGTTGTCAGCATTTAAATTGATATCAAGCAATGCTGTAAAGTCTAAATATAAATACAGATAGATATAATGGTATATAGATATATCCATCTAACAATTGAAGATCAATAAAAGAATAATTTGCTTCAATATCTTTTAAATAAGAACTGACAGGGGAATTTGTTGAAATTAAAACTTTGCAGACATTTTGACTGAAGCTATACTTTTAACTATAAAATAGCCAAAATTGTAATGTTGTATTATTCAAAAGAAATAGCATTAATTACTAGATCACTTTAGATTTTTAGAAAGATTACTTTATAGCTTAGCAGAGTATAGATGTTAAATAATCATTTGCACATCTTAAGATAATTTAAGCAAAATATTATTCTTTTCACATATGGAGATGATAATGGACATAATTAAAAAAACAGATGTGTTCTTGTGAGAAAGAAGATAAACTTTTTCCTTTCAATTCAGAGCTTCTCTGGACGTCAAAATTATACCATTAATCAATAGGCTGGAATATTTTATTAAAGATATGGAGTAGTGCATTAGTCCTCTGTATGCATTCCATGTACGAGCTCTGTCCAGAAGGTATACAGCCGTGTACTCGGATAAATAGACATTTACTGAAGAAGAAACAAGATACAAGAAGCATTGTACATAGAACGATGATACCTCAGTCTCCTTTAAAGTAGGCAACTTGGGACCTCACACAGTTCTCCTAATTGCCATCAGCTTCCCCGTCGTATTTTCCTGAATCTCATTGATAGTCATAAATCTCTTCCCTTTAAAGGTGATTTTAGTTTTGGGAAAAGCTAGAAGTTGCTGGTTGCCAAATCAGGGCTGTAGGGAGGCTGAGTCACCTGGGTGATTGGATGTTTCACCAAAAAACTCTGCATGAGACGTGATGCGTGAGCAGGCACCTTGTTGTGACGAAGCTGTTAATCACCAATTGCCCATAGCTGCAGGCTTCTGAACCATCTAAATAGTTTCCATGGAGGAATGATCACCTGATTGATTATGCATTAGAAAAAAGTCAAAATCACACCAAAAAAATAATTCAGAACCTCAGAGCAGCTCTAGAAGTCCCCTTGACATGTTGAATGAGCCAAAGTTGACAGGCTGCAGGTTAACACTGGGTTCACAGGTTGTAAGTGCAGTCAATTATTGGGCAGTACAGAAGTGTGACAGAAGACCTTCTCCAAATAAAATAAGCACTAAAATTATATCAACTAATAAAAACCACATTTAAAATTCATCTTCATACTGCATTAGTGAGCTCTTACAGAGTGCATTCAATATAACATAGGATAATACAAAAAATTCACTGGGCTAATGTGATATTCTTATGATTAGTTTATCTGCAAGCAAGGAAAATAGGCATTAAAGTGCAGTGTGCAACATCTTAAGATAGTTTAGGAAAACTTTTGTGATCCTCAAGTGTGAGAATTATGTGCAGCTTGGTAGAAATAAGCGAGAAATAGGAGAGTTCACAGAAATTATTGCAACATGTACTTGCCTCCTTCATGGTGGCAGCCCAACTTCTACAAATCAACAGACATGCTAAATAATACAGCTTCATGCAAAGGCAGGAAGCAGCATCTGAACCTCACAAAATATTCAATAAGCAGTTTAACCATCACTATGACATATACTTGGCTGCATCTTTGTGTTTGATTTCAGAGCATCCTGAATTGTTACCTCCTATACCTTAGTCATGTATTTCATGAAAAGACACTTAGCCTATGTAGTCTCCAGTACATGATTTGAAACATTACATATACTATACTACATATAAAACACTGAATGTTTCCTGGGGTTATTAAAAAGGATATACAAAGAGAAGTGGGTCCAGAGAAACAATGAAGAAAAAGGCAAATCTTCTTGGGAAAACAACCACATTTTTACCCTGTGAAATTATTTCACTAAATTCTTTTTTAAAGATTTTACTTATTTGTTTTTAGAGAGAGGGAAGGGAAGGAGAAAGAGAAGGAGAGAAATATCAATGTGGTTGTCTCTCACGTGCCCCCTACTGGGGATGTGGCCGGCAACCCAGGCACGTGCCCTGACTGGGAATCGAACTGGGACCCTTTGGTTCACTGGCCCATGCTCAATCCACTGAGCCACACCAGCCTGGGCTTTCACTAAATTCTTAAGCTATAAGAAACTATTATGTCCAAGCAAAATGATATTGTCCTGCTTCTCTTTAACACACAGTCAACTGAGCTGGTACCTGAAACTAGTAGAATGATACTTAGTAAACTTTTAAAGAAGAAGGTCCTTCTCTAGACACCTAGATTCAATAAAGGCAAATAAATATTTCTTTTTTTTTTAACTGAACAACTATAATTAGTTTACTTCCTTAAGAATTTTTACTGACATAGTATTTATAACTTCCATAAAACAATGCAACTTTCTCATTTGGATCACTGTCAAATATAAACTGACTATTTGAGTAACTGGATGTTTTATAGTTATTCTTACATTTACTTCTCAATATACTGACCAAAGTGTAATGCTGAGAATACCAATCCAGCAATTTAAAGCTGAAAGAAAAGAGTGAGCAAACCATTTTCAAGTTGAGTATTCACATTAGGCTAGGGGAACAGTCTCCACAAATCGTCCAATAAATTATTCGTTTTTGGAGCGGTACAGACTCTCTCTGTAGGGTAAAAAATAATCTAATCTATTTCCAGTCAACTGAGAATTTTAAGACTATCAGAGGATCTAAACTCAAAAGAAAAGTAAAAGTAGTGTACAAAAACCACTGAATTTTCAAGGCAAAAATATTCCCAAGAGACTTGGTATTGTAAAACACATTGAAATATAAAGGAGGACATTAATGATGACCTATTCCTTCCTTAATCAATTTAACATGAGAAAAGAGGCACTCATGGAGGGGACAGGATATGCCATTATCAATTAGTAAAAGACTGCACTAAATCCCATTAAATCAACCTTATATTGAATACACCTGAATTCTGTAGGTAACATCATTAGTAATTCAAGGAATATAATAATAAGCTAAAAAAGCAGAACCTCATTAATAAGCTCAAATGTTATGAAAAGACATATTGTTTAATAGGTAAACTGCTCTTTGCCGCACAATTATTTTGTTGTTCTACGTCATCTTACCAGCACTGTGCCGCAGAGCTTTCTGCAATAATGGGCATGGGTTGCACTGTCCAACAGGGTATCGATCAGTCACAAATATTTATCTAGTATTGGAAATTATAAATCAATTTAAAATTTTTATTCACTATTAATGAATTTAAATTCTAATATCTATATTTGGCTTGTAGCTATTGTATTGTAAAACACAGATATATAGATCTATCCAGCCCCATTAAAGTATCTTCTTTAAAAATCTGTTCTCTCTTATTTCTATATTCAATTTTCAGAAATGTTTTATTTTTTGTATATTGCCTAAAGTAATTTCTTACATTTAGCCTTTTGCCTTTTTATTGTTTTTAAATGTTGAAGCTTTAAAAGCCTTGATAAATAATACATATATACTTAACATCATCAATGGTATACCACACTATGTGACAATAAAGCTATCATTTTTTAAAATGATGTAAAATTTAGTTAAGTTACAAAAAATGTTTCAGGAAAAAAAACTACATGCACACAAAGCTTTCTAAACTAGAAAAATTAAGATGTGAGAAGTATGATCCCGCACCCTTAAGTACTGACTATGTCACAAAAGCTAAATAAACCCCAAATTGAGGAGTCTCTTATCATTTTATTTTATATTATCACTTGTGTGCATTTGTGTTTTTTCACATGAAAATTTGTTTTTTCTTAGATTTTAAATTAAGTTGTTTGGGAAGAATGAGAAGATAATTACTTTTAGAATTGCTTCATAATAAAATATGAGCTTTTGCTTCAGTTTTTATTTCACTTCTATGTTTTGTGTATAAAAAATAGAGGTATTCTTAAATACTATATAGTAAAAAATAACATTTTAAAACTTCCCTTAAACCCGCAGTAGAATGCAAATGAAAGTATAGTAGTTTATGGGAAATAAAAAACCCCAGAAGAGTTTGGTACTATATTCCAAGTCTATGAAAAAAACTTAAAAATCATTAAAAGTACCACTGTGAAGATCTGTGTTTTGATAAGTCTGTGTCCTATTTCTGACAATGTGCCCAAGACAAAGAAAGGACATTTCTTTTCATATCAACTTCTCAGTGCTAGGAGTTTAAGATAAGCCCAATCATTCCTTCCTTATTCAAAATCATAAAAACTTTCTATTTTTAAAATATAGTCTGTAGAAAAAGACTCTCATTCCCAGCAGCACTCTTCTTAAAGAAGATAGCTCTCAGCTTGCGAAGAAATTCACAGGCTGGCAAAAGTCTCCTGAAACTCAGCTGGACCACTGTGGACCTACCAAAGCCCCGCCCCATGTCTCCTCATCTGACTGCTCTTGGGGACCAACCTAAATACTTAACACAACTCTGAAAACAAAAGGCACTTCACTAAAGTCTTAGTATTTTCAGGTCTGACACTTTAAGAGTCATTTTGGGTTTATACAATATTTATAGAACTCATATAGTCAACATTTAATTTATAAAATCCGAACACCTGCCTCATTTATTATTGTAAAGAGGACTAAGAATTAGTTCTTTTCTGGAAGTGGCTAAAATCCTAATCCCAAGTAGTCTTGTGTATCTTATGGCCAGAACTGGTACTGTCTCTTCCTTGCTGGCCCTATAATTCTTCTTGAGAAAGACTAAAGAAAATGCCAAAGTCTGGAAAACGAGTTCATTAAACTGAAATGCAATGATCCATCAGTACGGGGTAGGGACTCCAGTGACACAAGTACAAAAGGCATGATCCTTGACTTTAAGGGGTCTTATAAAATATAAGGTATTTTATAAATTATAAAAAATAAGATGTGAGGAATAGAATCAGAAGTAGAAGGTAGGTGAAGCATTAATGCAACAGAGTGGAAAATATGACAATACATGTTTTATAGAGTTTTACAGAAGTACCAAAGGACTCACCGAATACATACAGGCACACTTTGGGAAGGTTTTCTTCAAGACGTGAGGTTTGCACTGAACATTCAATAATGTGTAGCCAGGGGAAGGTAGGGACCCAAGAAGAAATTAATTCTGGTAGTGGCAAGAGAGCAATCAAACATCGAAGAAAAAGAGAAAAGCAGGGAACTGAAATGAATTTGCCCTCACAGACATTATTGGAAAGAAGATTGTGACAATGAAACTGCAGTGAAGAGTGGGGAAATCACGGGGTCGGGTGGGACGTGTCGGCTGGGACGTGTCAGCTGGAAAACCATTTTAATGAGCTTGGATCTTCTAAGCAAAGTAATGAATCACTGAAAGCCTCCCAGCTGTCTATGGTCAAAGCAACTAGGAGCAAAATACTTGATGTCTGAGTAGATGAGGAAAAAAATAAAATGAATTATGAGGAAGCATCAGAAAGACAGATGTGGAATGGACCACTGGTCACCAGAGAACCCCAGGATCTGCTACTGCAGCCACGCAAAGTGGAGGCAGGAAGCTGGTGCAGGACACAGAATATGAATCCTAGACCAACCTCCTCTCACTGAAAACACGTGTGACTCGTGAAAAGGATCTCAGAAAAAAAATGGAATTGGAGTGAGCTCTTCAAGTTGAAAGGCGAGTGAAGCTGATCGCTTTAGGTTTTTGTTCTGCTTTGTCTTATAACATTTTTAATTTCCTCCTTAATTTAGAATTTAATGAGTGTGTTAGAAAAATAGCCTCTTTAGCTTTTTCAACGTACCAGGTAATTTTCATATTTTTTGATACTTCATGAATCAAAGAAATATCCTTGCCAATGTGCAGATTTGAGTATGTGTGTTTGGAAGTGACAACCCAGGTACTGAGCAGTCCTGAGTTGATGCTGCACTGAGTTGATGAGATGATAAGAGACTTCAAAATAAAGATCAGTAAGAGTAACTCCATGGGGAAAGGTCGCTGAAGCATAAGCAGTGGTATTTATATTTTATTCATCCAACCTGTCTAATGGTGCTGCTGCTGTGCATTGGAGGGTGAGGTTTGCTGTGAGATTTTAATAGAAGTAAATACTGAACTGGAAACAAATGATGTGTTATGGACAGTTTAAGCTAAACTGTCAGCCCATCCACTGTTAATGCCATCCAGTCTTACGGTGGTGTGGCTCGTAATACGGTTCATTTTGCCATGCTCAGTGTGGACTCTAGCAACAGGTTTGTCTGTGGTCATAGTTTTAGTTCTGCTGCTTCAGTTTGGAGCGAGGAGAGTGGAAAGACGACACATCTCTGAAAACCATCACTTCTCTGTATGGTGAGAAGGTTGGGTTCATTGATCTAAAATGTTTTCATTTTAATTCTTCCATACAATTAAGAGTTCTTATGGCTTATATTTATATACTCAGTTTGTATTTATATTATATTCTCTACAAAAAGTGTAGGGTTTTTTGTTCATTACACCTGTGAGGATAATCTAATTCAGCCTCTTCAAAATTGATCAAATCAAGCATTAAAAAATTAACATATGATGGCATATTTATATATAATAAAATTATAGCCTAATTTAATTTTATTAGAAAGTTTTTGGAAGATATATTTCTGGTTCATATTTTTGCATATTTATTAATTTCCAGTGGTAGTATTTACTATGGCCCTTTGAATTTTTACCAATGAAATATAATGATGAAAATGAAAACATAAAAATACTGGGTTTGGTGTAGCCAGTACAAATGAATATCACACACACACGCATGCACACACGTCTGTACTGTCTTTAACTTGCTATGTATAATTTTTGCACATGACTTTCCAGATTTCAAGTTAAAATCTGAATGGCTTTGAAATAGATAATACTTGCTAGATTTACTATAAACCAGTAGAAAGTTATTGTATTCACTAACAACTTACAGGTAGTTTTTCATAAGACATTATTTGGCCTAAGAATCAAAGTCAATAATAGTATTTTAACAAGTACTGGCTATACCATATTTGCAAAACCCATAAATTATGTAATTGGCTTCTTAATTATTATAACAAACACAAATACATTTTTATTTATGGTGATATAATATGTTTTTAGAATATGGGGAAGTTGTCAGAACAAAGATTATTAAACTAATACTGTATACACACTTTCATTTGTTAGTTTGGAGTGTTCATTTGTTAAAGAGTAGTTATAATTAAATATCCTTTTTTTAAAAGATTTTATTTATTTATTTTTAGAGAGGGAAGGGAGGGAGAAAGAGAGCGAGCGAGCGAGAGAGGCCATGGCCCACAGCAACCGCACATTGATGTGTTGGTTCCCAGCCCACGCTCATATAATTAAATATTCTTGAATATTAAACTCTTAAATAAATGTTTGAAGCATAGCAAAATATGCATTAGAATGCAACACTTGAGTATAACCTATTGGGAAGAATGTTCATAATTAGCTCAAATTTATCTTTTTATTTCAAATCTTAATTATATATCTTAAGAATAGTTACAGATTTGGCCCTGGCTGATGTGGCTCAGCGGGTTGAGTGCCAGCCTATGAAACAAAGGGTTGCTGGTTAGGTTCCCAGTCAGGGCACATGCCTGGGTTGCAGGCCAGGTTCTGTGTAAGAGGTGCTCAAGAGGCAACCATATATTGATATTTCTCTCCCTCTCTTTTTCCTTCCTTCCCCACTCTCTAAAAATAAATAAATAAAACTTTTTTAAAAAGAAAATCATTAAAAAAAAGAATAGTTACATATTTGTACAACTTATATGCAATGAATACAAAGTGATAAGAATACAATAAAAAAGGGTATTAAAAATAATAATCACACATAATCTAATGTTATAAACACAATGTTAATCATCTCATTTATATATTTTCCATGAATACAAAGTCATAGATTTTGTGATTTCTTTTCATAAATATGGGTTTAATCTACAGTAGAAATCAGTTTAGGATTTTACCATAGAATTATATTATAAGCACTTTCACACTTCTTTCAAATATATTTTGTGATAATATATTTATTTACTCAATAATTCTGTTGTTGGATATTAAGGGGTTTCTATTTTTGCTGTTAGAAGTATTTCTGGTACAAATATTCTTATACTATAATCATTATGTAAATATTTCTCTTTTTTAGTTTCTTTTTTGCTGTTGTTGTTCAAGTACAGTTGTTTCCATTTCCCATTACCACTTTCCCCCACCCACCCCCACCTCCCACCGTCACCTCCCACCCTCAACCCTTCCCCTTTTTGGCTTTGTCCATGGGTCCTTTACACATTGTGTAAATATTTCTTTAGGATAAATTTCCAGAAATAATATAGTATTGGTTTATTTATCCTTATGCTATTTTTTCACATTTTCTATTGAAAAATTTTTTTCAATTACATTTACATTTAATATTATTTTGTATTAGTTTCAGGTGTACAGCATTCTGATTAGACAATCATATACTTTACAAAGTATTCCCTCTGATATCTATATTACCCAATTGGCACCATGTGTAGTTACTACAATATTATTGACTATGTTCCCTATGCTGTACTTTACATCCTCATGATAATTTTTTAAGTACCCATATGTACTTCTCAATCCCTTCTCCTTGTTTTACCTGGTTTCCCAATTGCCTTCCCCTCTGGCAAACATTTCTAAACTAGGCAGATTTCTGATAGAAATCTCTGCAGACCTCAGAAGACAATGATGAGCTAAGGTCAATTCACATTGTCCACTAGGTGATTCTGATGCACCCTCTTTGGCGTAATTACACATTCAGTTTTCAAGTACTTTTAGTTTAACTCCTGGACCCAGACTGTCTTTGAATTCTTGATCTCTCTGACAGATAAATTTCTTTCTTTTTTTCCCCAAAGTGCTCCTACCATTTTGCTTTCTGAAAAGTAATGCATGAGAGTTCTAGTAGCTCCACATTCTCATCAGACTTGGTATGGTTAGTCTTTTTTATTTTAGTCATTATAATAGCTATGCAGTGGCATTTTATTGTGGTTTTCATTTTCATTTCTCTAATGACTAATAATATTGAGCACTTTTTTTTTCATGGCAGAGAAATTTCTGATGACACTGTAGAAAGTTCTTTAAGTCAAAAATCCTGGAGGACCAGGTGCTGTGTCATGTGAACTTGGCTGTCCCCAGTGAACGAGCAGGTCATGTCAAATGAACAGGAGGTCATCTGACTGGGGACAGTCCCCTGGTGTCAAAAGAGGTTTAACTAGGTCAGCAGTCCGTCAACATTTTTGCTTGGTCACACCCTGAAATAATTGTGAAAAAGAATATAGTCTCTCATATACATTTAGTTGACATTTAACTAACAGGAAAAGAAAAACAGTGAACATTTTATAAGGTCCAATAAAATAAGGATTGGCTATAGATGGAACAAATATTTGGAGAACATTTAATGACATGATTTTATAACATCTATTTTTGTTGAAATAAAAACTAAATCTGAAAAATGTCATGTAAAATTTTTGCATGTGGATTTAAAAAAAAATATTTTGACAAAATGTGATAAACCTGAGAATTATTCTAGTTACATATTAAAGCTAACCTATATTGATTCCATTTTTCTGAATCTGGAACATCTTAACAGAAGCCAAGCCTCAGGCTAAACAAAAATAAGTATAATATGGGAAAAGAGAAGAAGCCAAATAGGTTAAGGTATCTTGATCCATCAATTTGAAATGTTTCCCTAAAATAGCATTTCAAAGAACCCCTTTGGTTACTGTCTGAGGGGAGGGGTACCATTCCTGACCATTGTGTCAGCTAAGGTTGGGTTGTATGAGGACGGTGACTTTCTTCTGTAAAGTGGGAATAAAGGCTATTGTGAATCTAAGCTTGGCACGGTGGTTTCATGAGAAATTACACATAGAAGTCAACTATTCAATAACTGAAAATCTTCTTTGCATATTACCAGAATTATGTATACCCAAGTTTGAAAACTTTTAGATGAGATTAATTTCATTTGCTATTGATTCACGGACATGAAGTGCTCAATCTGAACTTTAACATATGATAATAAAGTTTTCTCCATGAAGACATACAGAAAATTTCATATCCAGCAAGTTCAGAAAAACTATACTTTGAGAACAAGATGCCTCATTAAGCCAGCAAACGTAGTTACCAATATTGCTCTGCCAGGGGAGGTTCTGGACTGAAGTATTGGAGCAAACCCGAGACTCGTCTTCCTTTTGCAGCACAGTCGTAGCCTGTGCATCTATCTGATCAGCTTTCTGCTGAGGAAGAAGCACCCAGACCAGCCTGCTTATCTGGGTGTAGATAGCCTGACTTGCTCTTTTAAGCACACAACCTCCCCCCACCCCCACAACCGCAGCCGACTAAGTGATGATCCTGAATTGCATCTGCTGGAAGGCACTTTTGCTGCCTGGTGATTCATGAGCAACCGCTGCTACCACCCATCCATCCCAGCCTTGCAGCTCTTTAAGTCTGACATTGAGAAGACAGAGTTAAACTTTTCCATTTTCATTTTTCTTAGTGTTGATGTAATTCTCATAGGCCAGTGGAGAACTTTTGATGTTTTGCATGATTTAATTCACTTACTTAAGCTTTAAATGAAATTTTGACAGCTAAGTTATATAAATTCCATTTTCAGTAGAGTGGCCATATATCATGGTTTGTCTGAGTCAGTCCAAATTTGCACTCCTGTCCTGCATAAGCACCAGTGTTTTGGTTAAGTTTTAATAACTGGCTCTCCAGAAATGAAAGTCCCGATTTTGTAGCATTTGGTGATTTTGGTGGAGAAAATGACCCTACTTTGGCTGATTACAAGCTAGCAACATTTAACTTGGAGTTGGAATGAATGCATACAATCTTCTTTTTATTTCCAGCTTCAATGAGGTAAAATTTACAAAATTTGGTGTATTTAACATGTACAATGTGATGATTTAATACATGTATACATTGTGAAAAAATTCCCCAAATTAAACTAATCAGCACATCCATCACCTCACAAGATTGCTTACTTTATTTGGTTGTTGTTGAGAAAACGTAAGATTTACTCTCTTGGAAAATTTCAATTATACCACAGAATAATATCAACTATAGTCACCATGATATGTATTAGATCTTCAGAACTTACCCACCTTGTAACTTAAATTTATTACACTTTTATTAACCTTCTCCATTGCCCCACCCTCCCTCCAGCCCCTGACAATTACTCTCTGTTGCTTTGGGTTTGACTTTTGTCACTGTTTTTGCAGTTCACACATAATCGATACCATGCTGCATGTCTCTACTTGTCTAGCTTTTTAGGTCTAACATTGCACCCTCTGGATTCATCCACATTGTCCCAAATGGCAGAAACCTCCTTCTTTTCTAAGGCTGAATAATAGTCCATTGCATGTATATGTCGGTGTGCGCATGTACATTTTTAAATCCATTCATCTGTGGAGGGACACTTAGATCATTTCTGTGTCTTGGTTTATATGGATAATGTTGCAATAAACACAGAAGGTGGAAATATCTCTTTGAGCTAACGATTTCATTTCCTTTGAATGTAAACTCAGAAGTGAGATATGGCACTTCTACTTTTAACTTTTTAAAAACCTCCATACTGTTTTTGATTCAGCTGTACCAATTTACACCCTCACTAACAGCGTTCGATAGTTCTCTTTTCTCCACATCCTTGCCAACACTTACTATCTCTGGTCTTTCTGAGGATGACATTCTAAAAGGCGGTATATCTTGTTGTGGTTTTGATTTGCATTTCTCTGGTAATTAATGATACCGAGCATCTCTTCATGTACCTGTTGACCATTTACATATTGTCTTTGGGAAAATGTTGTTCAGGTCCTCTGCTCATCTTTTAACTGGATTACTTTGTTTTATTTTGCTTCTGAGTTCCTTTTCTATTTTTGGATATTAATCCCCCATTGAATATGTGATTTGCAAATGTTTTCTCCCATTCCATAGGTTGCCTTTTCATTTTGTTGATGGCCTCCCTTGCCATGCAGAAGCTTTTTAGTTTGAGGTAGTCCCATTTATTTTTGCTTGTGTTGCCTTTGATTTTGGTGTCAAATCCAAAAAATCTTGCCAAGGCCAATGTCAAGGAACTTATCTTCTCTGTTTTCTTCTAGCGGTTTTATAATTTCAGGTCTTATGCTCAAATGTTTAATTCCTATTGAATTGATGTTTGTTCATGGTATGAAATAGGGGTCTAATTTGATTATTCTTCATGCAGATATTCAATTTCCTCAATCCCATTTATAGACAATACTATTATTTTTCACTGTATATTATTGACTCCTTTGACAAGCATTCGTTGATTGTATATGGATGGGTTTATTTGAAGACTCTCCATTCTGTTCCATGGATCTACGTGTCTTTTTCTATTTCAACACCACATTCTTGTAATTACTAGTACTTGTAATATAGTTTGAAATCAGGAAATATGATGCCTCCAGTTTTGTTCTTTCTACTCAGTATTGTTTTAACTATTCAGGGTTTTTTTTACAGTTCTGGATAGCTACCTTTTTATTTCTGTAAAAATTGCACAATCATCTCTTGCAAGTCCCTAGGAGTGCGCTCTTACACACCACCGTAGCAGTGGGCTACCCTTTCACATTTTAACATGTTCTAATGTGGAGAAAAAATTATATTCAACCTACTTTTAAATTACTGGAAGTTCATGAGGCACTAAGTAAAACTCTAAATTCATTTGAAAATATTAATGCTTCATTCATAATATTGGTGAAGAGCTTGCTGTAACCTTAGCTTTGACCTGTGTTAGACAGAAGAAACTAAGGTAGAAATCAAATTTTACACACGAATACTTATATCTTTCCTTGAAACCTAAGGTGATATATAACAATTTTTGTTACAGAAATCAGTTGGATTCTTAAATGAAGAGGATGATAACAATGTATTTTTTCTTCTCTATGTCAATTTAAATATATATCAGTGTGAATGTCAAATTAAAAATAAATGAAGTTTACATTTAAGTAAAAGGCATGATATAACATTTTCAAATTGTATTCATGGAATGTTTTTTTCATCTAAGTCTCATAATGAAAAACTTCTCCTCGACAATATAATTCATTAAGGCTGTTATTTTAAATAGGTACAATATATTTATAAAGAAATAAATAATACAATAAAACTAAGAAAATGTTTCCTCCCCTGTGCTATTCTTCTTAGTTGTTTAGTCCTAGGTTTGGTGCTTATATTGTATGTTACTTTTTAAAGATTTCATTTATTTATTTTTAGAGAGAGAGGAAGGAAAGGGGAGATGGAGGGAGAAAAACAGCAGTGTGTGGTTTCCTTTCAAGTACCCCCTACAGGGGAACTGGCCGGCAACCCAGGCATGTGCCCTGACTGGGAATCAAACCAGCAATCCTTTGGTTCACTAGTTATATTCAATCTACTGAGCCATGCCAGCCAGAAAGTGCTTATATTTTAATGACAACAAATTTTTGCAACTTTAAAATAACAATATTTCCTTCCTTTATATTCCCTTAAAATCCTCTGGCTTTGAACTAAAGGAGTCCTCTCTCTTACTCTTCCTGAAATGATACTCATGCCACACATATCTTGCATGTGAAGAGCCCTGACACAGGCAGCCGATGCGCTTTCTTGCACCCTCTCGGGGCACTCCAAGAAATCAGTGCTCACAAAATTTCCTAGTGAATGTTCCCAACCCACGTAATGACATTTAAACGTGAATTTTAAATATTTTAAGTCAAAATGTTGAACCTCACTACCGTACTACTCCCAATCCTTATGCCTAAAGATTTATAACATTTAGATAGTCTACATTTAATCTTCTACCAGGAGATTCCAAAGACTTCAGATAACATACAATATAATTTACTATCATGTGTGTTGGTAAACTTTTCCAGTATTTGTCCTTAACAAAGAAAAGGACCACAGGCGGTATCAGATGCTAGCTGAATACTAACTCTAAAAACTAATGAGCATTGTAATAACCTCTCTGGGGACGTATCACAAAACATCGTACTTAATATTTTATCTCCGCTCACAAGCCTGTATCTTAGAAATTTGAAAGTTGTTGAATTCTTCTGTCATTTTACAAGAATGGTGGGGTGAGTGTTAGCAAACATGCCCGCACGTTTCTAACACGCAAACGCGAGACAGATGGCCTCGTCCTCAGGTGGCGTTTGTTAGACACGGGTGTCAAGGGACGATTCCTCAGGGTATCTACCTTTCTTTTACTAACTCTGCTTTCAAATATACTCTCATCTTTTAATATCTAGTTGTTTCTTGAGATTTTATTTGCAAATGGTGTATCAAATTTTAAGCACAAAATTTCTTAAACTACTGTTGTCGTTTCAAATTGTAGTAAATCTTATTTCAAACGTTTGACAGAAAAAAAGTAATAAACATAATAGGAAAAGGAGTTTACTAGAAATTTCCAGTGAATTCAACACTTGATTCCCTTTCAGCATTTTAAAGTTTGTGATTGAATCTGCACAAGGGAAACGGTTGGTTTACATAAATATTTCATCTCACTAAGTTATGCACAAGCTGTTTGTTTTCAACTTCTGATGGACTTTAGAAACATTTGATGAGACCGAATAGAATTTGTGTTTAGAGTACATGCTTAAGTCATAAAAAATGAAAAACCTCTGTACATTATTGTTCTTTTTCCGTCTAATGTCATTAAGGCAATGCAGCCTTCTCGTAGTTTTAGAACAAATTACGATGTGTGACAATCTCTTTCAAAATATATTCCAAATGTACTTTTATTTTTAGTGATGTTCATCTGGAGATCTACTAAATGTTTATTTCAGCAACCTGAAATATGTCTTTTATGCTTTTTATTTTTGTTATAAAATTTACTGTATTTTTCTATTTATGCTTCTCAGTCATTCACATAACACATATATTATCATATGAACCGCAGTAAGGAAATGATAATAATAATAATAATAATAATAATAATAATACCCTGAGCATTGTGTAAAGTAAAAACAGGCCCCAAATTCATCCGCTTCCTAGACATGTGGCAGCTCACTGTCATTTCGGATTTACACACTCATTAGCATCCTACAAACGAACGAAACATATCGGAGTCATATGATTCATTTTCTGAACTCAGAATTTCAGAATTGAATGTGAGACATCACAGAGATCAGATAGCTCAACTCCTTAGTATACAAATGAGAACACAGAGCGGACGAGGTGGTGCGACCACGGGCGCCGGGTAACACAGGTTGGGGCTAACGCCTAGGTCTCCTGACTCACGGTCAGATTTCAGCTAACTCACCTGGGTCACATACTTGAACACCTTGAAACTGCCACATTGCTAGTCACTAGGAAAACCACATGTGAACCTGTAGAGTTTATGTTCTACCCACTTAGCAGAGCAACCTCTTCTTGGTCCCGCTGGATGAACTCTAGCCAAAGCCCAGTGATTTGGGGATACTCTCAGAAATTAAAAGTTCTCTTTGTAATAACTAAGGCATTTAATCTGCTGCACTACTCAGAATTCTCCATCTTTCTCTCTTCTTCCTCTCCTGGGGCCTACTGGTCTTCACTGCTTTCCCCCAAAGGGGTGATGCATTTTCATCCCCTCCAACTACTCAGAAGTCCTGCTCTTCCTATTTCTTCTCCGCAGTCTGAGAGCATGGTGGAAAATGATAAAGAAAGGAAGAAAGATGGAACAATGTTACTTTGCTAATACTGTCTCCAGCTGGAGTCTGCACTTCAGGCCCCTGGCAGGAGCTTAGATCATCTTCCTTGTACTTGTAGGGAACACGTGTTTCTTTGATTCAATGGAGACAGGTCCCAACCACTGGGGGTCCCTTCCCTGTAGGATCCTTTATGGAGTGGAATACTCCTCCTTCAGCTGGTAATTTGAGATGATTTCCTTGTAGCTGGGGATTCTGGGATCCACCTCTGCACCCGTAACTTTATCCCTATTGATGATGGAAGACATCTGCAGGCTAGCTCTCCCTCCCAAGGGGAAGCAATCAGCATTTGTTGTCTGCCAAACTCTGGGAGTGAAAGCCATTCCAATGTGCCAGCCTGTCACCTTTAAGCCTCACAGGCCAGAGATAAACACAGGTCCCCGTTCTGCGGTCATCTCTCACGTCCTCCAGCAGGAGCCACCCCTGCGCTAGAGGGGCAGCCCTCTGCCCGAGGAGCAGCAGGGCACATGGACATGAAAAGCTCTAGAAAATTTCTCTTCCTTATACAAAATCCTGTTATCTAAGCTTCTTTGGTTTGGTGGGTATGATGAGTAGTTTGAATTATTTTCCTAAGCCTCTTAGGCAAGTCCTGTGTGATAGTCCATTCATTACTTTGGAATGAGTGCATTTTCTTGGGGTCTCAACAGAGACTGTGATTAAAACAACTCCATTTAATCATCTTGTCATAGATTCTTAGAGAACACACACCATTCATTTTTTGCATCCCCAGTGTTTATTTCAGCGACTGAAACACAGCAGATATTCAATAACTGTGCTCTTTAAAAATGGTTGGAGTGATTGTTAATTTAGATCCTGTACCATGTGTTCTCAGAAAGAAACATGTAAGTAATACTTGATTTATTTTCTCCTATGAGTGCAACAAAAAAACATTTCCCCAAGTCTTAATTTCATACCTTTTCTATCACTGGAATTTTTGTGCCACTGCACATTTTTCTTCACCCTTTGATTTAATTTAGAGTTCACCCCTCACTTGGAGTATTCTAAGCATTCCTACTTCTGAATAATACTTTCCTTTCCCTTTAATCAGTACTTTATGCTGTCTTCAAGGTTATTATTCTAAAAATTCAAATTTATTTTTTTCTATCCCATTACTCTGGCCTCTGTTTAAAGCACTTCTGTTTTCCTCTCACCCATTGAAGAGATTCCAAATTCTCCAAAATGACACAGTCGACTTTTTCACTGAGACATCTGTCTCACTCCACATTACTGACTAGTATCGTTCACCGTGCTTACCCTCTTGAATTTCAACAACACTCAGCTACGGAGCACTTACAGATCCAGTCATGTTCCTTCATAATTTCCAACTTTTGCAAATGCATTTATTTCTTTTCAAGAAATAGCTTCCTCTCTTGTTTATCTGGTGAATTTCAAGTTCCAGTGCAAACAATATCTTACAGATCCATTCATCCTCGCTCCTGCTAGATCGAGACCATATGCTATTAATGCGTATTTGACTCTATGTTATCTGTTTCCATACCTGTCTTTTCAACTCGACTGAAAAGTTTCTTTATTATAATTACTCAATAAAGTTTCTTTATTATAATTACTCAATAAATAAATGATCACAAGAAGCAACACATTAGAAGTTGTTAAAGTGCTAGTGTGTTGGTGAGAGGCGATGCATACTATGCATAGCATCTGAACACAAATGGGGAGAATGTGATGGGTGGAAAAATTGTGTACGTGAGATACTATCTATTAGCTTCATTTACTTTCAAACAGTTTAATCGCAGTCACTAGAGTATTACAATATTTAAGTCATTGTAAAACTCAGACCTCCAAATAGTTTACTCAAACTAAGAGCACAGTGAGCAAAGTGACCTCAATGGCAAAAGTATGCACAGAATCAGTATTTGGAGTATGTTAAGATTCTCCTGATCAACTACTCATAGTTACTGGGCAATTTATGTCAAGTTGTAAAGGTCTTAAGAGAGAATGAAAGAATGTGAGACTGTGACAACAGACTCCCAGGGGGTTCTGTATTTTCTAGATTGCTATGACTATAGACCCACAAAGTCTGATATTTTACTGTGACCCATCCCTACATGAGATGTGTTTGTGATGTACTCAGAATATGCAGGAGCCTCTGAGATATATCTTTAATGATCCACAAGGTAGTGTTAACTTCTCAGCCCACAAAAATATGGAAATTGCTATCATAAACCTTTAGAATGCCACGTTTCTTCCCTGAGAAATTGATGTATGAAGAAAATGGCTCTAATTCTCAGTCTAGACATTTAATGGAGAGATGTCTCTTTAAAATGAAATAACAGGAACACATTACTTCAATTTTTTTCTTGATGTGTAATTTAATCTTAATTACTTATCTTAGGTTGAATTCCCTACAAACCAGAGCCTGAGGTAAAAGATGATGTGCTAACATTTTAGTACTGAATTCCATCAGTCCATACAGATTAACAGAGAGGGGAGAAAAAGTACTGAGACATGCAATAAGGATGAAAGTATATGAGAAGGGTTACCAAATGCCCACGGATAATCATCCATCATCAGAGAAGCTTTACGCAAAATGCTACCTGAAGACAATCATCTGTCAGGGGCAGTACCTATTGAATCAAAAAGGCTGTGCCACAGTTATTAACTCCCTCCCCCAAAACACACACACAAAGTCTGTGGTACCGGGTTCCTTTAGGCATCTGTTAAGGAAGCCACAGCTCCAGTAGAACCTGATCAGTCAAGTTCACAGCGATCCTTTGTCGGTAAATATCATGCATGGAGTTTCATGATGTCATAGAAGAATAGTTACAGTAGAGCCTGGGCCGAGTAACTGAAGACTAATTCAACAAGTTGCTCGGGTCCATCCAGCAGTAAGACAAGCAAATGCATGGAGCCAAGGAGAAGCATAGACAGACTCCTTTACCTGGATCTCATGCCAGCAGGTAAAAGCCAGCATTGCCTGAGATCTACCTAACTATCTTAGATGGCTGGCTTCTTTGTTCATTGGTTTATTTATGTTTGCTTGCTTCAGAGGAAGCAATTGTATATCATTTTTGAGTTGACCAATTAACAGCAAATGGGTGTTCAGCTTCCACTTAAAAAAATCACTCTTGAACTGTTTCAAACAAAGAAACAAGCAAAATTGGTCCCTGGACTGGAGAGCCCGTGTCAGAGTCATCTCATGGTCAGAGCACAGACCTGACTCCAGTCAGGGATGGCTCACAGTCTAGGAACAACGGTGGAGGGAGAGCGGTGTAAAGCAGACTGCACCAATCTAATGAACCGCTTCAGAGGAAGAGCATGCTTCCTACTCCTTATGGTACTTGTCTGTTATGAACACCTTTTTAGTAAAAATAATACATTTTCTTTTTTAGTGGTAAATGGTTGCTGTGATAGGTGATGGTTTGCTTTTGGGGAAAGAATCAGTGCCGGTCTATGCAGGGGATCACGTGCCACCCTAGGCACGTCTGGTGGGAAGGACAGTGATGCTGAAGAGCTCCCATCCGGGTCACTAATGGAACTGAGACCCCTGTGTGGACATTTGCACTGTTCTGAGGTTTCTATCTGAAGAGGTGCTTGCCTTGCCCACTCACCGAACAGTAACAGAATACGTTTTTCTTTTAGCTTCTGATCATCAAATCACAGTTACCTAATGCATTTTTTAAAATGCAAATCAAGAACCTGATTGTTTGGAGAGTATGGCTTTAGAAAAAAGAAAAAGAAAACAGATGTGGAAATGTTCCATTCTTTTAAAATATATCACACATGAGTGCTATATCATCCAAACATTCTCTGACTATGGCTAATTTTGAGATGCATTAGTCTGAGACTTTATGTTCCACATCTTTCTCAAACTCTGTTATAAACACTGATGGCTACTTGATATGCATTAGGAAAAATGGGGAGAATAACTGGTATTAAATAATTTAGAGTTCATATTTTTGCTCCATATTCAAATGGCCTTATTTTCCCAATAATAAAACTATAACATGTTTATCATAGAAATTTTAGAATTAAGAACAACAGAAGAAAAACTAACAAGCATCCTAAATTCCTAGCCCTGGAAAAAAATCACTGTATAAAGTGGGAATATGTCTATATAAATACATAGTTAGGTAGCCATGTCTCAACTTTTTCTAATTCTTTTTTCGTTTTCAGTCATTCCTGAAGAACTTTGCAAGACCTTGTAGACCTGGCCTTTTTCCTTCTGGCTTAGGGGTCAACTATTGCAGCTCACTTGACAAATTCTGTCTCAGGCTTGTTTTACTACAGCACACAAATAATAGTGTTTTAATTTTTAGGTAGTTTTAAAAAACGAAGGGAACTGTCTTTGGACACGGTGATCCCACTTCTGGGAATATATATATCCTAAGAATCCAGAAACACCTATCAGAAGAATATACACACACCTATATTCATACCAATGCTATTTACAATAGCCTGGATCTGGAAACAGCCCAAGTGCTCATCAGTAGACGAGTGCAAAGCTGTGGTACACTTACACCATGGAATACTATGAGGCTGTGAAAAAGACGGAACTTTTACTCTTTGAGACCTCAAGGATGAACCTGGAGAGTACTACCCTAAGCCAAACAAGCCAGTCAGATAAAGATAATTAACATATGATCTCACTTATGTGTGGAATATAACGAGCACAATAAAATGTCAAACAAAATAGAACATGGATCCATGCAACAGACTGACTCATGTCAGAGGGGAGGGACTGAGGAGGCTCTGGATGAAAGAAGGTGGTGAGATTAGCCAAAGAATGTATATGCACGACCGACGGACACAGATAGCAGTGTGGTGAAGGCCAGGGGAGGGGGGAGGGTAGAGGCGGGAAAAGAGGGAGAAAAAGGGGACATCTGTAATAGTGTCAAAAGTTAAAAAAAATCAAGAGTAACATTTTATGACACATGAAAATTATAAGACGTTCACATTTAAATGTCCTCAGATGAAGTTTTACTGAAACACAACCATACTCATTTTATAACTCTATTATCATGTTTTCTCATTTATGAGATTCATAAACCTGTCTTGTTTCTGGAACCTCTCCTGATTGAGTTTTCGTAGAGTATCAGTGGACCATATTGGTTCATCATTTAATTAAAAATTGTACATATATTTTTTAGCTTAAAGATCTTGAATAATTATTGGAACTGAAAAATTCTTTGTTTTTGTTAAAATTTTATTCTAGAAACTTTTAAATGTCTACATAAAATCTTACAGCCATAAAATCAACATCAATGCTTATTGTAACAATATCTTTGTAGTAAATGTTAAATTACAATATTCATGTTATAAAAAATTTATAACATTTTAAGTATATAGTTAATAATAATCTGAACTTTCACTGATTATTTGAAAGGGAATTAAAGGACAGGTTGGCTTATTTATTAATTAGTCTTGCATATTTTATAAGAAAGAAGGTCAATTTATTCTCTTATTTCTATGTATCATTAAATAATTATTCCTCAAATTTCAATGAAGTCCGACTTCATGTTCTAATTTCAGTCCTGTGAATGCTATATGCATGTTATAAAAACAACAGTAACTACTTCTATGACCAGTGTATTGAAGTTTCCAGAGCATGCTGAATATGGATATAGACAAATGATTGAAAAGCTACAAAGTATAACATGCTATTTTTTGTGGAAACATTAAAAAACTAGTTATATTAGTTCACCTTTGGTTCTCATCAAGAATTTAGATAAAGATCATTACTAAAACATACATTTATAAGCTTTAGAAAACATTAAACAATTTAGAATTCATCTATATATTATTTATTTTTAACCTCAGCTGTAGACAACAGCTGTGCAAAAGCTTTATGTTCCAACAATATGCATGCACATTTTGAATTCTGCAGAAAACAATTATTTTTTTCTAGATTTGACTTCTTTTTAACCCACTGTACACCAAAGTGAACAAAAAGATGAGTAGATGACTCCAAAAAATCTCTTCAATTTAGTTACAATAACAAATTTTGAATCTACTTTATTGCCAAAAAAGGAAAGTAAAGATACCTGGAGAATTTTTAACTATGGCATATGTCATCATACCACAATGTCAGATGAATTCACCTTCACTGTATGACTTTTGGCAATACATGTTACCCCACACAGATGACAAGAGATCTATCTCAGCGTCTGCGAAGAAAATTCACAGCCTGAATAATATTCATTATGATATTTAATGACTGGCATTTCAGAAAATAAGCCAGCCAGAGGAAGACAAATACCATGTGATTTCACTCATATGTGGAATCTAATGAACAAACTAAACGAACAAACAAAATAGAAACAGACTCATAGATGGAGAGCAGGCTGACAGCCAGTAGAGGGGGAGGTTAGGGGTGGAGGGACTGAGCAAAAAGGAAAAAGGGCTCATAACCATGAAGAGCAGTGTGGTGATTGCAGCATGGGGAGGTGGTAAAAGGGGAATAAATGGTAATGGGAAAATACAATAAAAAGGAATAAAAAACAAATAAAAGAAAAAATAAAATAATTTTTTTTGTTATTTTTAACTGGAACCCTCATGTCATAGTTTTATTTTTTCTATTTTTTTTCCTCAGAGAAAATTAATAGCAACTGGCCTCCTTTGAAAGCTCACTCTTTAAATCAATTTGTTAAATAACATATTGATCTTGGTCTAAGTGAACAATGTCTAAATACAAAAGTTAATCAGCTTTGGGGTTTTGCTTAACTCTTTTTCTTTTTGTCAATATCTGTTGAAATTGCAGAAGTCAAACACAGACTTCTTTCTGAGTCACATAATTTGGGATTTTGTTCAAATGAAATTAAATTTGAATTAGGGAGAAGTTAATTTAATCTCATAGGCAGACAACTACGTATACAATCTTCCGTCATTGTTAATTACAACATAATGCTGTGGATGCTAATGAGGAATTGTTCTATTTAGAACCCACATAAATGAATGATCTATGTATTATGATGTAACAAGATATGGACAACATATTAAGAATCACAGTTTCAAAAATAGATAGGGATATACATTTGGGTAATATCATTTATATTATAGCAGAGATCACAGTGATGAAATGTTTCTGTAATGCCAAGGTGAGATTTAATTCCTTTATATAACTCTATTATATTCTTCTTTCTAAAATGAGGTAATGTTACTATCACTGAATTTTCTAAGGGACTGGACTAAATGCAATTTCATTATGAACATTATATTCATATGAAATGTGATTCTAAGAGAAATATTGCTTTGGCTTCTCTTAGTACTTTTTTACTGAACCCTTAAATCTCAAGTCTCTGAGAGTATCTTAACAGCACTTAGATTTTATATATTGTTCCCTTATATATTAGAAAACAACACCACTAATGATTCTTTGCTGTTAATTCCTTTGTGGTTGAAAAGAAAATCTGTGAGCAATTGACTTTAAACATCTCTCTAACAAAGAATTTATGTCTTTACACTTCTGTTTCCATTAACAATTTGACCCTGCCTGCAGTATTCTTAATTCATATGTTTTGGCTTCTTCACTAAACTTCAATCAAATATGGTTTGCTTGGCCAATTATCATATACTTGGAGGTAAGATTAGGAAGATAAGAGAAGTGTATAAGAAAAGAAAATGATATCAATTAAAACAAAGAAGAAAAGTTGTTCTTATATTTTTATAATTATATTCCTCTTTAAATGAAAATACTATCCCAGATGAAAGTTTTTCTTCTGTTACTGTGTATATTTTACCAACAATTACAAATTTAGAGACCTTATATGATTTTTATTACTGTAATAATAAAAAGGATTTTGCAGTCATATTCCTGGGATAAAGTCCTAGTTTTACCATTTTGTAAAATGGATCTACTCGAGATAGTAATTTAGAGTAGAGAAACCATGACACTTAATTGCCTACATAGTATAATTGGCATGAATATACATACCTTGTCTATTATTAGATGAGATAATAATGTCACATACTATTAATAATAATTTATGAGTTCTCCTGTGCCAGGCAATATGTCAAAGTGCTTTATCATGTTATTTAAAATAATGAATGTGCAATTTACCATTATTTGTTCCATTCTTTCCCACAATTGAATCTTCATGTTATTTTTAATTTTATGCAACATTTTATTCACTAAGATAGATTATTAACTTTTCATATCAAAAATCTTTGAAAATTCGTTTAAAAGTAGGACTTATATTTACAGGCTACTTAGAGAACTATAAAGTCTAAACACTTGGTAAATGGAATCAAGATGACCATGGCTAACTCTCTCAACAAAACCATGCATCCAAAAAGCATTCTTTTTGAGTTGAAAATATATAATCTGAGAGAGCAGCAATGAGTCTTGGGGTGAGCCCAGGCCACATAGGAGGGAATTGTGATATGACAATTTATTACAGTTAAAATAAATATGTTTCCAAGAAATATGTGTATGTATTGAGATATTAATCAGGATTGTCCTTGAGTCATAAAATTTTTTGCATATCAAAGTTAATGAGTTCTTTTCTTTGCCTCTGTTCTTTATTTCTAAAAGTCACCAATCTCCTGCTACAAACACTGATATTACTAGATGTAGAAGAGGGGGGCCTCAAAAACAGAATTTATTCATAAAAAGTTGTGTATTTATTCTTAAATGTTTAAACTTCAGTCACCTTCACAGTACTCTCCATTTGATGCAATGCACCTAGAGAGAGTGTTTTTTCCTCTGCTCAAAGTGATTTTTGAACTTGTTGAGTTTGATGCCTTTTAGTGCTTCTGTTGTTTTTTGTTTCGCCTCTTCTACATCAGCAAAGCTCTTGCTTTGGGGTCGTTTTTCTTTGGAGGAAACAACAATAACAAAAAGTTGCTGGTGAGGATAGAGAGGATGGGGCACCTGGGTCTTGCTGTCTTTTGGTCAAAAACTGTTCAACACTCAGCGCCAGGTGGGCAGATGTCCTCATAAATCACCCATCATGAAGTGGACAACGCACTGAAAGAGTCTTCTTAAAAAACTCACTGAAGCCAAATGCAGTCTCTCACCAAAACACCAGCGGGCACACTGATACAGATGGGTTCCTAGAACACTCACCTAGCAGGGGAAGCCTGTACTACAAGGGGCCTACCCTCCAGAAGATAATTCCATTATTTGGTGGTTTCCCTAGTTTTCAGCTTAGTCTATAGTAAGCCAGTCTTCAAGCCATACGGGCTCTGGTTAAAGGGCATCTACACTCTTTTTTATTTCCTTCATACTGATGAAACAAGGAATTCAATAAATGTTGATTTTTACATCAATTATGTGAAGAATCAAAGTAAACTCTCTTATGCATGGAACATTCTTCAGAACACTGTTCTCCCTCTTTGCTTTCATTGAATTCTGACTAGCCCCTGAGGATTTAGTCCCCTAGCACCCCTCTATAAGACTATCAGTTCTCAGATGCCATGTAGCTCAGATTCAGAAAGTACACTACATATCTCTGCTTCATATTCACACTGTCATTTCTGTTCCTCTTAGAAATTCATATGTTTTGAGAATACTTTCATTCATTTATCCCATCCCCTTTCAGGCCTCATTGAGGCCATTCTCACTGTCTCTTGGTCATTCCTCCTATGATTCCTTTCTCTTCTCCTCCTTTGCCTCCTCCTCTTCCTACTGCTACACACACACATACAAAATCACACACGTATTCATATTCAGGGATATTTTATAAACCAGCTCACTCTCATCTCTGTATTCCTGCAAGCATTCTTGGTGTTTTGAACACCTAGTGTCTCATTTATTTTACCTCCCCACTTACAATTACTTTTCCTCAACTCTTCCTCAGCCTCTATGGTGACAACCTCTATGGTCACATAATAGAGCACCTTCAAATCCACCAATGAAGCCTCCCATCCTCTGTTCATCACTATTGCCCTTGCTCCAGTCCCCTTACTGCGATATTCAGTTTCATTTCATCAAGACCTCCAGTCCTTCGAATGGTCCTTCTCTCCCAACCCAGTCATTATTTCTGACTATGTTTCCCTGCTTTTCAAATTTCATTCCCTAGTTCATCATTATAACCACTCTCTTTCAAAATGCTACCCTTGCTTTTGTTGATACAGACTTAGAAATGCCAACCTTGAATGAATATCTAACCCCTATTTCCCTATGCTATTTGCTGTAAATAACTACATATACAAGGAGGATGACATCAGTTCACAATTATCTAAACTCAAGTAGAACCTCAATATTACCAGTAATTCTACTAAGTGTCCTCAAAAAATGTATTTCCCAATTGGCTCAATTAATTTTTACCTATTTTTTACTTTTCAGAAACTGGCTATCTCTTCTCTATCTTAACTCTCTCAGCATATAACTGTAAGTTCTCTTTAAGGTAACCCAAGAGATGAGAGCACTTAAAATTTTTTTTTGTTCAGAAGATTGTCTTCCTGCTCAGAAAAATGCCACATCAACCACAGGTGCTTGGACACCTTCCCTCTGATCTTCTCAAAAACTGTTCCATATATAAGTAGAGACTACTTTTCCTGAACCATTTGAGAATACCCTGAGTATTTTCAATGTTCC
This sequence comes from Tonatia bakeri, assembly GCA_004024845.1. Lineage (NCBI taxonomy): Eukaryota > Metazoa > Chordata > Mammalia > Chiroptera > Phyllostomidae > Tonatia > Tonatia bakeri. The sequence continues at coordinate 33,314 of PVIA01002703.1, read as the reverse complement.
TTTATGCTAAAAATTAAGTGTGCATTTAAAATACAGCAACATTCTCTTACATAATCACGGCACAATTTTCAAATTTAGGATTTTTAACATTGCTTAAATACAACTATCTAACACAAGAACCAGCAAACTTTTTTCAGAGGTCCAGATAATAACCATTTCAAGATTTGGAGGCCACATGATCTCTGTCTCAGCTACTCAAATCCACTGCAGCAGCACAAATGGCAAGACATCCACCAATGAGCATGGCTGTGTTTTACTGCAACTTTATTTACAAAAATAAGTGGCAGGCACAAAGAGACCATAGTTTATATTCTAAAATTGTGGGGGGAGGGGAGTGTAAGGGAACTAAATGGGAATGAAAAAAATACACTAACAAATTAAAAATAAAAAAATAGTCAAATAAAACTACAGTTTTTAATATAGAATTTATCTTCACTATGACCACGTTTTTGCTTATTTGATTTTTTCTTTTATTTTTCCAACTTTTGCTTTTGTATATTTTGAAGTGTTATTGGACACCTGTAAATTAAGAATTGATATATCTTCCTCTTAAATTAACCATTTAATTAAGACATTTCTGTCCTTATTTCCATGATAATATTCTTACCCTAAAGTAGAATTTGTCTGATTTTTTAGAATCCTTACCTAAGGACACATTCATTGATATCAGAGAGAGAGGAAAGGAGATGAAAGAGAGAGATAGGGAGAGAGAGAGAAACATTGACCGGTGGCCTCCCACACATGCCCAAACTGAGGAATGAACCCACAACCTAGGTATATGCCCTGACCAGGGATCGAACCCACAATTTTTTGGTGTATGGGATGATGCTCCAACTATGAGACACACAACCAGGGAAGAATTTATCTGATTTTAATGTAGCTACACTGATGCACTTAAGTGTTATGTACATGGTATATTTTTTTCCTCTTAGTTTTCAAATTATCCATGTATTTCCATGTAAAATGTTGATGTTTTCTGCCTTTTCCAATACTGAGATCCTTTGAATATATTATCTGGCTATCTGTTTTGTGTGTCAGTAATATTTACTTTTATGCTAGGCATTGTATATGAGGTTTATAAAAGATGCCTTCACATGGTTTCTTCCACCAACAACGCTTTCCCCTTTTTTATGTCAGGGTGATGAGGTGAGAGACTTATCACATCAGTCCTTTCAGAGGCTGGTTTGTGTCCAGCCTGGGCTTCTTTTCAAGACAGTTTTCCCTATTTGAAGTATTACTTGTTTCACTAATGCAAATCGGATTAAAATATCTCTTAAGCTGTCAGTTATGTGAACAATGAATAAACAAAAATAGTTTGTATCCTGGTTTCAGGATAATTTTGTTGTTGTTGTTACATTCAACAAGCCTCTAACTTATAAATTCTCACTTTGGAGTATCTCCCTTTCCCGTGAAGTTGCATGGTACTCTTAGCGTGCAGATGTTCCCAATTCTCTCTGTCTGTATTATAAGATGCAAAGCAATCTTGGCTGCATGAAAATTATTTATAAGCACTTTCTTGAGAAAAATATTGAGAGAGCCCTGTCTTTGCTGAGCTTTTGCCACACACCGAGAAAGAGAATTGCACAGTCTGGGCCCTTGTTTTGTCTGTAAAGGCCCCAGCTGCTTTGGTAACACGCTTGGGCAGAAGAAAGGAGATCACGTTAAACTTTTCCAATATTCTGTCCATGTCAGTATGTAACAGTCACTAAAATATTTAGTGCCCTAGTACCGCTCCTGAGGCAAATTGCTATGGAAGGGCAACACAGAAGTTGGGGGAAAATGACTGATCTTCTGGGCATTCTGTGATTTCTAACTACAGATGGACTGAGGGATGCAGGGTTGGGCCTCAACAGAAGCAGGATCTGCAGCAGTGACAGTTTCTCTGAAATAAGAATAATTCTACTTGACATTAGTTTACTTATTGAAAACCTCTATTTGTTCAATGTGACATCTCTGCCCCAAAATCCATTTGATTAAGTGTTAGAAAAGTAAAAATACACATTGAGGTGGATAATTTAAAAGTTTGGGAGAAAGAAACTGAATTTAATATTTAAAAAATGTATTTTTCATGTGTACTTCATGCATTGTTTTTAAGTTATAACATTATTTTGCTGTTCATCTGTATATCTGCCAGAATCCTATTCCTAAATAAAAGCTTAAGTCACTTGAAGGCTTGAAAATTATCTAATGACCCTCTGTCTTCAGTATGTAAAATCTAAATTATATTCATGGTCCAGGTTTACATGAACAATCAACATGACCCCAAACTAACTTTCTACTTTCAGTCACATTTGAACTTCTAACTCTGACCACTTGCTCAAGTAAACCACTGACTAGCATACCCACCTTTATCTATCTATCTATCTATCTATCTATCTATCTATCTATCTATCTATCATCATCGTACAAGACCCACATCAAAGGCAATTAATCGCAGGAGATATTCAATGGCCATTTTTGTCCCAGATATTGAGGGGCATAAAAAATCTTAAATATAAAATAAAACAACCTACTTTAATTGACAATATATTTTGGAACCAGTTTCTATAAGGGAAACTAAACCTAGCTAAAACATATGACTAGCATAAATACAGAGGATAAAATTAATTTAAAAATAAAATACAACTTTTCACATATCTCTCAAAAATGCAATATCAAGATACAGATTTTAAATATTGCAAAGAACATGGATTTAATATGAAACCAACACACCCCCTCTCTCTCACACACACACACAAACATGTTTACCCAGAGGAACTGGCTATTCATAGAACTGACCAGAACTGTCCTGTGATAATACACTACAAATACTATGTAGAAAACCAAACATTGCTTCCATGAATGATGAGTCAGTGGATGCATAGACATGTCAAACTAAAATATGTGCTACAAATATATATTTTTATTATAACTGAATGACTCAAAAATATTTCCAGTGAAGCAAAGCCCATTAACAATGGCATCCAATAACATCAGTCTTCTTGTCAGTGGAAATAATGGATAACCAATTACATTAAGTAGCAAGATTTTAATCAATATGTTCTTACTCCAAAACTACAAATGTACTGCATCATGTTCATTTCATTATTGACTCAATCATTTTAAGTAATTATAATAATGTTAGAAATTTTTATTTTTAGTACTAGAACAATAATGGAGTTACGTTATGTCTATAGGAGTAATAAATTATGCCCTTAGCCAAATAGTTACATTTTTTTCTGAAATGAATAAAATACATTTTTAAGAGCAAAAACCTCATTTCCACTACAATTAATATTTATTCTTTCCCTAGTTTATTCTTAGTATTTATATGAAATACTATAATGCAAATGATGATTCTTACAGTTAGCTATCATTTAAACATAGTTTTACATGTTAAAAGGAATGATATCATAAGATCACCTATAAATAATGCCACAATCTCATTTTCAAATGGTATTAATGAGGGTGTTTGTATTCCAGAAAAAACTAAATGGCGCGTATCACATATGGCTCTACAGCCCATTGCTATGGTAATGCATCATCTCTTGTGATTTATTTAACTTCATGAGAAAATGGCCAAACTATTCAATAAGTATACTCTGTGGCTATGATTTTAAACTTTAGGTTATTTTATCAGTGTAAAATGAACACCGTATCCATTCAATTATGATTCTAGAAGTAGCACACCTATCTTATGTTAATTATGGACATAATTTTTTATATTATAGCATTAAGAAATTGCCTGATTTAGAAAATTAAAGTAATCAAGTTTCAGAGATTTGTGGCCTTCCTAAAATATTCAGTTAATAGCAACTTAGAGAAAATAGAACATGGTATTTACATCAAAATCTGTAATTCACTTAATCAAATATTGAGACAAGCAGCACTTACAAAGCATTATAACAACCTATCCCAGCTTAGGGTGCCTTATTGTATAAAGATTCCAGATAAAATTTACTGAACACCTATCTAATTTTCACTGGTATTTATTTTAATATAATACAAGGCCAAGCTATCAATCTTCATAGGGCAATCAATGTCAACAACTAATCTACCAATATTGCTATCAGAAGAACAACATAATCACATAAATTCAAAGAGATAAGTAATGTTTAGCATGAAAGATGCCTCATAAGTCATAGTAATGCCCTGTAAATTACATGTTGTTGATATGGGCATAGCATCTGATATTTTTCATTTTTTAAAAATATACTTTATTGATTATGCTATTCCAGTTGTCCCATTTCCCCCCCTTCACTCCCCTCCACACTGCATACCCCTCCCACCCACATTTCCCTCCTTTAGTTCATGTCCATGTGTCTTAAGTTCTTTAGCTTCTATATTTCCCACACTATTCTTGCCCTTCCCCTGTCTATTTTCTACCTACCTTCTATGCTACTTATTCTCTATATCTTTTACCCCTCTCTCCTCCTCCCCCTTCCCTGTTGCTAACCCTCCATGTGATCTCCGTTTCTGTGGTTCTGTTTCTGTTCTAGTTGTTTGCTTAGTTTGCTTTTGTTTTAGGTATGGTTGTTACTAACTGTGAGTTTGCTGTCTTTTTACTGTTCATATTTTTTATCTTCTTTTTCTTCAAAAAGTCCCTTTAACATTTCATATAATAAGGGCTTGGTGATGATGAACTCATATTTCTATTGTTTTTTAAAAAAATTGTAGGAAGGCTTCTGTGCCCTGATACCAAAACTTTCATACAACTCAAAAGCAGGCTTTTCATATCTTCAAAAATTATTGCTTTTGAGTTGCTTAAAAGCAAATTTCTGTTAGCCTGACTGGTGTGGATCAATTGGCTGGGTGTCATCCCACGAAGGGTAAGTCCCCGGTTCAGATCCGGGCCAGGGCATAGGCCTGGATTGCTGGCTTGGTCGTCAGTTGGGGCGTGTAGGAGAGAGGCAACCAATCAATATTTCTTTCTTGCACTGATGTTTCTCTCATTCTCTTTCTCTCTCCCACCCCCTTTCTCTAAGAATAAATAAATAAATATTTTAAAGAAAGTTATTGTATAAACATAAAATAGCAAAAATCTAGGAATTTTATCTAATTTTAAATGAAAAAATAATATAGATATTAGTAAGATTAACTAACAAGCATTTACTTCTTTTGAAACAGAGGCCTGAGTACACAATTCAGTATTTCATAGAAAGTGACACTTGTAAACTCTAAGATGAGAAAGTGCAATACCATTTTAACACAAGAAGTACTATGATAGGCTTTGTGATCGGGCAAAGTGGCCAAAGATTTTTCCTATTATGCCATGCCCATTTGCAAAATGACTTCACAGTGCCCGCCTTGTCAGGAGGCAGAATCAATTTCTCTATCCCTCGCATTGGGGCCCAGCCTTGCGACTTGTGCTGGCTAATGGGTCATTAGCAAATCTGCCACCAGCAGAAGCTTGAGCAGCATTTGCACGTTGGGGCTTGCTGCTGGGAATCATTCTGCCACCATGTGCTTGAGCTGGGACCAACCTCCTGCAGGATTCGAGGTTACAGAGGGGCCATCTCAGTCCTTACAGCCTGTGAGGACCTTTTAGATCACTCAGCCCCGGACCAGTCAGTGCGTCACCTGTCTAATGCCCAAAATGGATGGGAATAATGAATGGTTCTGGCTTTAAGTTTTGGGCAAGTCTGCTTTTTTTTTTTTCAGCAAAAGATAGTTAAAGCAATGTTCATACATTGTTTTTAGGCAATTAAACTAATATTAATAACTATCATAACAACAAAAAGTCAACAGAACAACAGGACTGAAGCAAAACAATCAATGTGATAACACTATAGTGTAACATAAAAATCTTAATTAATCAACAATAATAGTTTGTATAATTCCCCTCAGGCACTATGTCCATTGATATAAAAATTTTTGAAATGACGTACAAGGTTAGGTGTTTAATTGGTTATTTAGTTAATTAGACATTATTCCATGTAAAATGTAAAGCACTGAGATGATATTAGAATTAATTTCTCTGCAAAAGCCTTTTCCTCTGTTGGGTGATAATCCATGGTCGCTCTTTGATAAACTATTACCTGGCATGGTCCGGGTATTCTGAGTCTATCCTTCCGATTCGGTTTTTAATGAACAAATAAGAGGACAACATGGTGTGAGGGAGTAAGTTGAGTGAAATGCAATGTGAGATGCTGTTGTAAATCACAGAGAGATGGAGAAAGCACCAGTGGCAGGGTGTTATAGAGGTACTGATTGTTTTTGAAGCAGTAACTGTAGGCATTTGCAGAATTTACATTACATTTCTTCAAAATGAAATGAAAAATGGTAATTTAAAGTATCAGATCCAAATGAAACTTAGAAAAAGAACTGAGGAGACATAAAAAGAAAGAATAAACGGTACTAGGTGGAACCTAATCAACAAAACAAACAAGCAAGCAAAATATAACCAGAGACATTGCACAGTAACCAGAGGGGAGGGAGAGGGGAATGATGGGGGAAAGAAGGGGAAGGGTCATCAAGGAACATGTATAAAGGACCCAAGGACAAACCCAAAGGGGGTGGGATTGATGGTGGGAGGTGGGGGTGGGTGGGGTGTGGGAGAGTTGGAGGGGGAAAGGGAGACAACTGTACTTGACCAACAATTAAAAAAAAAACATATTAAAAAGACTGCCCTGCTCTTTTATGTTCCACAAGCACCAGAGGATAAAAGACAGGAAGAAGATGCTGGTTTACAGCAGCTTGTTTTAGTAATTCACTTCATAAACAGTTCCTAGCAAAAAAAAAAAAAAAAAAAGAAGTGGCAGACAGTTATTAATTCTACCTAAAATTTATTGAAGGGGAATAATTACACTGATTTACATTTTAAGAAATGAGAGAAAGATAAAATATTTTTAACAAATATTTCATTAGGAAAAAAGGATACAGTTAAAATAACTTTCACTTAACAAAATGGAACGTAGATAGAAACGAAACAGTGAATACAGGACACACAAAAGATATGGTCTTTAAATAACTATTCTTCTTTCTGTCTCTTTTCTCAGTTCCCAGTCATCCACTTTCTAAATTAATACTTTAGTAATCTGGTTAAAGACTAGAATCATGCAATTAAGCTTCAGAGTGGTGTCAGGGTCAAAGAAACAATTCAGCAACACAAGTAAATTTGAACAGTTCACAACATGTATTTGCATATCTTAAAATCAATGAAAATATCTGAATGTAATTTTTTTCTGGCCCTATCCACTTTTATAGAATCTGACAAATATCTTCAGTATTGCTTAGATTTTCTCTCCCTCTCCTCACTCTTTTTCTCCTTTCCTGAATTACTTAGGTCAATTTAACCTTTCTTTGTCACAAACAACTCTTTCCTCTTTGGCTTTGCAAAAAGAAGAAATTATAGGATTCTCTTATCCTTGAGGGACAGCATTAAATCTAGGGCCTTGAAATGAGCTAATGTTTTTGTCCTGTTATACATTCTTGTAATAATTTAAAGACACAAAATTTCCTACATTAAAGTTACCTTCTTCTTCATGTTCAATCCCATTATCTGATGTTAATTCTAGTAACAAATTGTTGGGTATTTTTCTATTATATTTTCCTTTTTTGTGAAAAATACACAAATTTATATTCTATACCTTTAATGTATAGCATAAACATATAAATAGTGAAAGAAGTTCCTGGTTGTTGATCTTGGAAAAGAGGAAAAGAAAGAGGATGGACAAAAGAGTAAGAAAGGTTTGACTATGGTAACAGTCCATCTCCAAAAACTTCAGTGGGGTCTTTACAAAATTAAAAAAAAAAATCATGTGCAAATATATGTGTCCATTTTAGGGGGTGAAAGTGGAAAAATCCAGCAAATGCTAGCTGTCACAAAAGAGAAAACAACTTCCATGTAATTCAAGGATAAAGAATTCAACACTGACAGACACTCATGGCCAGATAACCTGAGTCCCCTGGAAATCCATGAATTTTTTATGGATATAATTGGGTCATCCATGGGACACAGAACACCAGTTGAAGCTATATGTAAAATATCCTAAAGACTCAACTGAAAAACTGTTGGAACTTATCAACAGAATCAATAAAGTTGTAGGATACGAATTTCTTAAGTTTCTAAAAAGCAGGGTGATCAAAAGTAATGCATGGGTTCATCATATTAGAAATATTATGATTACCATAAATATAATTAATACAACAAATATTACATCACGTCATTTTTAATTTTCTTAATTCTTAAAAATTTCAAGATCTTGATATGTCTTAGTAAATTTGTGATAAAGATTACTTATTTTGTCAAAGATGTACTTAAATTAAGTTCTGATTCATGGGAGGCTGCTTGCTACTTCAAAAAAGATTTTAATGGCTATGGAGATGCAAGACTCCAGCAGGAAGAAGAACACCTTATCCTCCCCAACAGGTGAAGCCAACTTTTTCAGCCAATGAGAAACCATTACTGCCCTGAACTCCTCACTTCCTTCCAATGGCCTTTCATTCAAAGCAGCCCCTTCCAGCTTCCCCTTTTTCTTCATCAAGGAACTTTTCTTTGTTCTCTCCATACGCCTCTGGTTTGCTGAAGCTTACATGTCCCAACTTGCAATTCCTGTGCTGTTTACAAATAAATTAATTTCTGCTGGTAAACAACTGGCTATTTTATTTTTAAGACTAACAACCCTAAATTTTTCAGTCATTTTCTTAATGTAGGGAAAATCAGAGAAGTGTGGTGGAAGTAAATGAAAAGGCAACATGATGACTACAATAAATTATCTGCCTTGATAGTGAGGAAGAAGCTCATGATAAAATATTAATTAAAAATTTGTTTTAGTATTTCTGATTAATTTAATTTGGATCATTTTAATGAAGATCTGCCATGGATGGGGCAGATCTTCATGTCCATTTGCCTTATATTGATTTTGTGGGGGGTTTTGTAGGATTTTACTTGACAGAATAATCTCACATCTAAAAATCATTTGTAAACCACTAATCCAGGAAATGAAATTATAATTTGTAATAATTAAGAGTTTAGTTTTAAGATATTGAGTATTTCGTTTTTTTAAATTGCCTTTTTTGTTTGTTCTTATTTTTTAAAATTTTAACATTATTTTTATTTATCGAATTTATTGGGGTGGCATTGGTTAATAAAATTATATAGGTTTCAAGTACATAATTCTATAATATATAACTTCTATATTATATTGTGTGTTCGCCATCCCAAGTCAAGTCTCCTTCCTTTTATCCCCCCTTATCCCTTCCTTCTTTATCTGTTGCTCAGTATAGTGCCTTTTATAAATTTTCCAGCATTCTATGTCTTAGAAATATTTTTTTTAAATGATCATCAAATACATTAAAATGCAATTGCCAAAAATAATGGTAAAGAATTAATAACTTTTTCAGTTAATAAAATGCCTGTTTATTATATTTAAAGGAATGCTTTTTATTAACTCAAAATACAGTAGACTACAGATTTTAAGACACTGTACGCACTTAGAGTTTCAATGCTTTGAGAATAAATTCTAAATTCCCTAACATTCCTGCATGTGTGAAGCCCTAAGCTGCTTTTCAAATCGATGTTCCTCTGTTCCTCAGTATCTTTGTTCTTCAAGTATATTTTTGTTCACTCATCTCCTAAAATATTTTAAAAACTATGTTTTCTCAGATATTTTTAAGTTGATATGTGCAATATTTGGGTATAAAAATTTTAATGTTTGTAAGAGATACAATATCTGATGTTAAATACTATATATGTAGTTCAAATGTATTCTGTTTAATACTCCAATTTTGGGGAGCTCAAATTGAGCTTGGCAAACGATAGAACACTCTGCTATATGACCAAAATCATGTGTGAAGCCAGCCTTAGTTTCCATGAGAGAAGTGTTTGAATATTTCACTTCAAATAAATATATTAGTATTATCCCAAGATAGCTAACTTATTTTTCATTTGTAATTTTAAGAAGGAAGAGAGATATTTTGTGCCATAAGTTTATGTCCTGAATAAATATGTATGTTGCCCCTTCAATAATCCTTACTTGCCACTGGTACTTCCCTGTCTCTGTGCATTTTTACATCTATCTGTCTATCTATCTATCTATCTATCTATCTATCTATCTATCTATCTATCTATCTATCTATCATCTGTCTATCTATCATCTATCTATCACTATCTTTTTACTTTAACTTCAGATGCAATATATATTCAAACTTCTTTTTAGTTTAGCCAATCCTTCTCCCCCACTCTAAAATTCTTATGTCCTCAGCAATATTTTTTAAATGTTAAAAAAAAAGACTCATGATAGTTACCCCTTACTTTTGTAAAATAAGGAAAGGACGGTTGTGTTGGAGAGTTTGACAAAGGCCAAGTAGCAGGTACCAGGCGACGGGCATCCTGGGGCAGAGCAGATTCGGCAGCAAGTGCGCATGTGCAGCCCGACAGTCTGGAGATGGATGTTCACGCCTCAATAATGCCAGAGAAGTCTCGGCACACCCTTGGAGGTATGCTTGCGTGGGTTTGAGGCTGTTGTGTTATAGGATTCCTCACATTAAACCAAACTGTTCTACTCTGTTTTCTAAACAAACAATGATTATATTTTATAAACTGTTTTCTTGCTCACAAAAGTGGATCTAATTTGAGAATCAAATTCCAATCATTCTTTAAAGCCCAACCGAAATTCTTTCACATGGAGACATACCAGCTCAATCCACGGCTATTTATTTAGTGTGGAGGACCCAGTGTAAAGCTGAAGCAATCTCGCTAAAATTACTGCCATGCTCAGTTCCAAGGCCTGACCTCTGAGGACAACAACCTTATAAATAAGTAAATATAAATTTAAAAAATTGATGTATAAACTAATAAAAGATATTTCATCAAGAAATGCCACAGACACAGGAAATATAAGGCAGATCATTTTGTGGCTTAAGAAGCACACTGGTGCCCAGTTAGGGTGACTTTCTGTCCCTATAACCAACACAGGGATGTAGGTGATGAGCCAGTTACATTTATCCAGGTAAGATCGTTATAAATCATAAAGCTCTGAAAATTCAAAGTTAGATCTTCCATCCCAGGGCCTGCACATGAGAACTACTGTGTATCTTTATAAATGTGAAATTAATATGACTACTATTTCTTATGCGATTTAGGGCAACTCTAGGACCGAATACTGGTAAAAAACTAGTGAAACAAATATAAAAGATCATGCTCAATAGAGTTCCCTATTCTGTTTGTTTAATGTGACATAGAAACATCTTATATGGCTTTAATTTATATGCTTGAATACACCACCTACTCATTCTTTCAATAAAGGAAACCTATACTGAGATATGTGCACTTACGTTGGAATGAAGAGTCTAAAAGTTTTCACTGAGCTTTTCATCTATCAGGCAGTTGCACAAAGTGGTCAAAAACGTGATTCCCACTTTCATGGTATTTACACCTTCTGCACTTTATCCTTTGAAATCCAAATAAAATGTTACCTGCTCCCTATAAATCCACTATTTCTATGACACCTGAGAGAAGAGAAAATATGTGGCCATAAATTTATTGAACAAGCTATTAGAGTTGCTAATAGCTAGGGAAATGTTTTTCAAATCAAACACATTATGGGGTCATTAGATCAATTTAGTAGATTACAAATAGATGTATTCCCCAAAAAACTACAATTTATTCTTAAATGTTTAAGCCTACTGAGAAGTTTTTTCTGCCTGCTCAAAACAGTTTTTGAACTCGTTAATTTTGTTGCCTTTTAGTGCTTTTGCTGTGTTTTGTTTCACCTCTTCCACATCAGGAATAGGTTCCCCTTTGAGGACTTTTTTCATCCAGGGAAAACAAACAAACAAACAAACAAAAAAGGGTCACACCTCCATTTCTCTCTATGTTAAATATTGTATACTCTTGTTTTAGTTTCTCTGCAATAGATTGTCAAAAAATTCTAATACCATACAGAACAGCAACCTGAACAAATGGGCGCTTCCCTTTTGCAGTAGGTTTGCCGTCTCTTTATCTCACATGTTTTCTGGGAAAGGAATACGAGTAGGGCTATGTATGTGCATGTGTGTGTTTGTGTGTGCATGTGTATGTTCTGGAGGAGAAAGAGAGAAGCTACAGGTAGTTTGTTTGCATCCCTGTTTATAAGAGCCACTAAATATGAGGTGAGGTCGGAACGCTCATTGTCTTAGAGACAACATGAGTGAGGAGACGATAATCTCTAGAAAAAAAACCCCACACAATAAGGAAGAACTCCCTCTGGAGTCTCCATACAGTTTTGAGTTTTTTTTAAATTTGCTTTTAAATCCTAGGTATTGGACCTCTACAACTAATTTCACCTACACTTACATATTTAGCAACTTCTGTCTTCCAGTATTGTGAGGATTTCTCACCATGGTATTTTTTTTCTCACTTCTAAATAAGTCTGCTGTGCTCAAACTATCCTCATACTTCTTTAAGGGTCCCACTCAACACTCCGCACATATAAAATAGAAATATAGATTTTCTGGACAATTTTTTAAGAAGATTAATTTGAAAAGTCTCATGAATTGTTAAAGAGCAATGAATCAGCATGGCACAATTTCGATTGTGTAGTCACAGTATTATGACTTTTAGGTTGCTATAAACTTTAACAAGTGGAATCCAAGAAAAGAGATTATTTCAGACTAGCATATAAGAGGTATCCATATAATATTTTTGCTTATACCTCAGGAAGAAAAAAAGAGTGTCTTAACATATTTCTGAGAAATCTAACTCAAATAAACTTTTCCCAGAGAGAGGGAAAAAGGGTGGTAAAGTAGGTAGTCCTGGGAAAGCCTACCAAGAATGAAAACAGCACCTACTGTGGGTGGTTTTCTGCAGCAGCAGAAAGGGCCGCTAAGACCTAGAGATTTAAAACTGTCCGTGTCTGCTGAGAAAATGCCATTTGGTAGCTCTTCAGATAGGAGAAAACTGTTACATCCCATGTCGTCCTTCTCTCCCACAATCTCTCCGGTAAAATAAAGAAAGTAGCTGCAGGTTAATTCCTCTACTTCAAATTGTGATGCATCAGGGATATTTCAAGCTGCGTAAGGCAAGTGCTTTCAGTTTTAGAATAAAAAAATTAAACTTAATAAAACTGAAGCTCCAAGAGAGCAAATGACAAGATTCAAAAGGAGACTGTGGACCTAAGGAAAATTCTGAGACTCAAAAGGGCATTCTAGAAATGACAGTTACTTTTTTTCAGGGGAAAAATACAGAATTTGAAATAATTGGATAAATTATGGTTCAACATAAGAATTACTGCTTTCTCAGAGGTAAAGACTCAACACATGGAAATGAAAGATGTTGAGAGATACAATAGAGAAATTTTCCCTGAAGTGAACAAGTGAGAAGGTAAAAACACGTATCAGACATCTGGACAGAACATTCTTGTCATCAACTAGAGAACAGTATCAGGCTGCCTTCAGACATTTTATGGCAATATTCAGTGCTAGAATGAATAGAACGGTGAGTTAACAGGAAAAGAAGGGATAAACCATTCATAATATTCCCAGAAAAAAATAAACAGACATATTGAGCATGAAATATTTCAACAGTTAACAAACAAGCAAGCAAGAAAACAAACAAAAAGCCCTAATTAACAGTGAAAGACAAGTAAGGAGGAATCCCTGAAGAATGAACTCAGCCGTAGAGAAGCCTGAATATAATACCGATGGTGAATACGTCAGCCACCTATACAAGGAACTGAGATTCAGGTGCCAAGGCTATGAGTGTTGCAGAGCAGAATGCAATTACTATGAACTTTGGCAAATTTAAAATAATATAATTGTCCCACAACTGAAAATGAAGAAGGGTGAGGGCACGTTGGAGAGAGGCTAATCACCTCAAATTGCACTGCAGGGCGTTAATGAGCACTGTCTGGAACTAACACCAGGGGCGAAGACATCCAGCTTCTTCCTGATGTTCGTGAGCTCCTATTCTTAACCTAAAGACAAGCTTTAAAGAGTTCTTGTTGTGAAGGAAATTTATTTAAGTTCAGCGATTTTTAAAAATTTATTTCAGGTTATATTTCTTTTAGTAAACTAGTATATTATTGTAAATAGCATGTATATGCCTCTCTACATAATTATCTGTTTGTGCAGACGTATAAACATGTGATTGTGATGATATTCCAAATGAATAAAGATGATATTCTTAATGAATAAAGACATTGCACTAAAACAGTCAGTTTCACTTGTATTAAACATCTAAATGCAACACAATCAGGATAATGATGAAATGATTATAGAAGCCCGCAGATGTCTCTTTGTATGAATTTGTTTATGTGGGAGGGATGAACCTGCAAAGAGATTTATAAGGGAGAAATGTACCTGAGAAAGGCAGGGTCAAGTGATTAGAATGTTGTGTAACCAGGAAAGAGGTTTGCTGAACTTGCCTGACCCCGTGGATTTGTGTCTGAACTCGATGAAGAAGCACTGATCACCCACAGTAATAAGCTGTTGTAACCGAGAAGTGAGTGAGCATCCCAGCTCTGACGCCAGGCAAAGTGACTGCGCATGAAGGCAAGAGCAGAGCCTCACTCAGCTCTGCCAATGCAGGCATCATAAAGAAAACAAATGTCTTTGATTTGCTGGGGTGTTATTGAAATTGGAATTAGCTGGTAGTAATTTCCTGGCACAATTATCAATCTGTCATGCAGGATGCTGGGATCAGGGGGCAACGGTGAGTTACCGCTGTAACAAAGGATTCTTGAACAGTAAAAGTAAACAAGAACTCTGCTTAATATCAGATGAAGTTAAGTAATGTGTAAAGAACTCCTAGAGACCCGTATAATGCAGTTTCTGGTAAGAATCAGTGAAATGTGGCTAACTTAACCTCCCTTGTACTCTGGACTCCTGAAACCTCGGGAAACATATTCATGTTACACTGAAAACAAAAAAGCATGGGGATTAGCATGTCCTCATTTCCTGCTGTTTCAAAAATATTGGCCTAATGTTGGACCATGTGCACTGAAGACCGATTTAGAATGTTTTTATTTAAGGAAGCCCCAAATTCTATACATTTCAGTATACTTCCTCTTTGAACAAAACTGGATATTTAATTTCACAAATGTTTACTGCATGCTTACTCCCAGAAAACAATGAGTTACACTTGAAAGATGCATTGAATTCTAAGATATTTCAAATACACCCCATGTTTTTCCATGTACTGATAAGACGGATCACTTAGATAAAATAGATTTTTTTAAAGATGAAGAAGAGAGTAAACTCTGATAGGTAATAACAGAACCTCAAATATCTATAGAAGTTGAGTGGTGGGAGAAGGGCCAATTAGCCTGCAGATCATAGGAACAGCCCCTGGTTTATTAGGTTAAGAGACCAGAAGTGTGTGTCTTTCTGACAAATAGAAATCTTTCCCTTACATTTCCATGTGTAGGATTAAAGTCCTGCATAACCAGAAGGTAACATTAAATAAGAAAAATTTTTATTACAGAAGGGAATACTGGCTAAACATAAAGAAGACAGCCCATTAGACTTAGTGCAAGAAAATGCACACACTCATGCACATGCACACACACACACACGTCAGCATTGCTGGGGAAAAAATCTGTACACATCCAAATTGTTGTACATAGTAGTAGTCCTCTTAGCTTATTTGAATCTTTGTAAGTAGCTTTAAAATTTAATAAATTTGCTCATCTTAGACTTACAGGAGCTTTGATGTTTTATCATACACATATTTGAATACATAAAAATGTGTGAAAAGATTGACGTGTACAACAGAATTTTTAAAATGTAGATCTCATGTATTGCTGAATTTCTTTGTATTCTTTCTTATCCTAAGAACTGAGTATGTTGATAAGTTTCCACCAAACTCACTTTATTCATGAGAAAACTAAGGCTCAGGGAAACTGTGGCTGGCTTGTTACATAGTGAAGAGGCTTTAGGGCACAGCATGCCCGATGGCATGCATCCATGATCCTAATGTGGGGGCTGCTGATGGGATGTACATTTCTCTATTTATTTCAACTATTTATTTTTGTAGGGTGTGTGTAGAGAAATTTTCAACAAGTTAATGGGTCTCCTTCCTGTTCTTGTCTCAAGCCTCACCCCTGCCTGACTTAAGATGTGCTGAGCCACATGCTGCACAGCTACCTGGAGGCAAATGGTGATGGGTGGCCACGTAGGGAGGACAAGCAGCAGGACTGGAGATGGGAAAGCACTGCATAGAGATTTCAGTCAATACAGTGGGGTTTAGAAATGCTGGTGAACTGAGGCTGCGAACTTTCCCGGGACGAATGTTAGCAAGCCCGGCTGCCACCATCTCACACTTTAATGTTATAAAATCAGTGGATTCTTTCTTATTAGGTCAATAGATGGAGTAAACATTCATCCAGTTTCCCTAGGAGAATCCTAGTTCACAGACACAGTTGTGCTCTCAAAACTGTTCGGGCTGCGGGGTGAATTCTATTTTTCTTTATATTTATTCCCAGGCGGCCCCTACAGTTTGGTTTAAAGGGACGCCTTTGCAAAGAAGTTCCTGCCTGTGATTACTCTCCCCTTCTTTCCATGCCAAGTAATTTCTTGATTTCCATGTATAAGTTTGCCTTTCTTCAAATATTAAGTTGTGTAACAGTGCCCAATGCAACAAGAAGTCAGAAAATAACTGAGCAGCGGTGACTTTCAATCAGAGGGGAGACTAACGTGGCAGCGGGCTAGTTTTCAATTCTTACAAAAATGAAACAAAAAGCCAATCAATGTTTAAATTTTGAGTTTAATTATTTGTATAGTTAACCATGTAAGGTTAGGTATCATACAAGTGTCTAGTGTGTTATTTGTCTGACCAAAATTCAGAAAGCAAAGAAATCTCAGTACAGAATTTCTACTACCCAGAGGAGCAGTCAATATAGTATGTTAGTAAAACTATGCAGGTTCTCATAAAAAAATGAAATTTAAAGGTAATATAATTATCCTAACTAAATTTCATATAAAAAGAAATTTATTCTGTTTTCAATTTGATATTTAAGGAAAAAAGGGCTTTGAATCAAATTATCAAATTATGTCTTACTATGTAACTCATTTGCTAAGATATTATTATATCAGTGATATTGAAACATAATTCTAGTTTTAAAAGGACGTTCATATTTATGAAATAAGGTTAGCAAACTTCCCACATTTTACATAACACACTTTCTAGTTTTTCTGTCTGAATAACTTTACTTCCACACCTACACACTTACCCCAGGGGAATGACCACTAGATTTGAAATATTCTAGTTCGATTTTGACATACCCAAGAATACTTGCTACCTTCTGAGAGGTAATGCACTTAAGCCAAAATAAACATTATCTACGTTATAACCTTTTGAATTTTAACATGCTGCTGAGTGATACAGCACATGAAGCACACACGCACAGTTGAAAGGATAATATTCTTCCTTGGTTTAAATAATGTACATTCAGACATCAATTTAGTGTCTATACTGTGACTCATTGTAAAGTCTTGGAAAATGCATGTCCGTTAAAACTAAAAAGATTTACAATATATCAAACTTAAATCATTTATTCGAGTCAATGCTTCCAGCAAAAATTACTCAAGATATAACAAGTGCCCCTTCTGGAACTGATATAAGTGTGTATTTTTAACTTCCATTGAAAATAGAGGGGCACATTTTATAGACTAACAAATACAACACTGCAGTTTAATTCAAAATGATTCTCTAATCTGTTAGTTTAAAACTAACCTCCACTAGTTTTTCTGTTGTTTTATTGTTTTGATTTCTTTGAGTAAGTCTTTAGCGTAAGGAAACTTAAATACATACTGAAGAGATATGGGGGTTCTATCCTCCTATTTCAAGCTAAAACATAACCTCGAAATTATCTTTTACAGTTAAGCCAAAGCCAGTATCACATACCTTTCGGGAATGAATTTCTTTCACATACAATGGAAGTAGAAACTCAGATATACCTTCAAGTCGGATTCCCTTCTTGGTGACTCTCAGATTTCCCATACCATCCTACAAGCAATGAAATATAGTTCACTTTTAGGTTGATTGGAGAATGAATAACTGGCCATAATTTTCTTAGGCCTAAATTGAGAAAACAGTAAGCTCAAGTCAGTGATGATTTAAGGAAAATGAGAGATTGAATCTACTTAATGAATGATTGCAGCAATTTGCATGCATATAGAGGGCTCTGTTTAAAATGAATAGGATAAGAGGAATATAAAGGACTTGGTGTCTTCTCCCAGCTCTGACAAAGGCTAGGATTTATCATAAATCCTGTAATTTCTTCATGCATCAGCCAGTTTAACTATTTATTAGGTATAATGATACTTGCTACCTAACTGTTGGGAAGAACTTTATTTGCAGAGCTCTAATAACATTTTTACACTATGCTTATAAACACATATTTCTATAATATTCAAACAATCACATGTGTATAATTTCAATAAGTAATTAATGACTGACTAGTATAAGTAAACATGGTGTTTGAGTAATCAATGAGAGAAGCATATGTCCTCTCCTTTACAAAATAATACTTTGAGGGTAAAACAAGTACACAGATGATGTTTATGAGACAGAGTAAAATAAATAAAAAAGTAAGAATGGAATGCTAATAGGAATTTTTACAAAAGTGATTTCAAGTCAGGCAATGGAGTGTACAATGTCTCATGGAAGAGGCTGACTATGATAAAAGCCTTAAGAATATGGAATTTCAACAGGAGATGTCCATACAGGGAGGAACAAAATGAACATTCTGGTAACACACAGGAAATAACAAAGCCGTCCAGTCTAGATAATGTATGAAAGATGGTGGAAGAATACAAGGGGAGTTATGTTTTGAGGCCAGAGAAAGGAAGACCTTAAATGCAAAGCTAAGGATTCTGTAATCACTTCATCCTACAGGATAAGAAACATAAAAAGTTGTTGAATAGCTCATTATTGGATGTTTCAGTTTTGAGGTTAATCTGGTAGGAATACTCTGTGGGGCTCAGTGACAGAGTATCAGTGAATAACGCACAACTTGGCAAGAAGTGTGAGCAGCATGGTGGAACACAATCTCCAGGACCCGGTGACCGACTGCACTGGGAGATACCAAAAAAGGGAGCATTCCCAATTAACCCACGAGTGCACCACCACGACCGAAGAAGGAAATACAGCGGTTGTTACACTGGGATCCTGAAACTTGTAGACTCAGTAACAAAAATAAATTCAGTTTTGGACTCTCTAACTCTGAGGTATCATTGAAAAAGTCAGGTATTTATTCACAAACGATCACATCTATAGAAAGTAGGTTGGCGATGACAAATACTTAAGGCATGTTTGAATCTGTCTGATGGATGAACAAATGCCATGTGGAAAGATGTATATAAAACCAAGGAGAAACCTCCAGATAATGACTTGGTCTGTGGGTTGGAAAGAAATACGTTATACATTCTGGGCAGCTGTGATCAGTAGAGTAAGAGGAAAGCTTAGTGATTATGCTGGCTCCAGTCCTGAACCCCCTCAAAAAAAAAAAAAAAAAAAAAAAAAAAAAAAAAAAAAAAAAAAAAAAAGCCAACCAAGTAGTATACAAACACTTTTCAGTAAGAATTAAAAGACTTTTAAGTTAGACAAAGAAATGACTACTAAATGGAGAAAATTTTATGCGGGCAGTCTCAAATCTCTTGTCAAAGGAGGCCGCAGTAGATTCTGGTTGCATTGAACTGGGGATAGGAAGGAGGGATTCATTTCTTGAGGTTCTGACTTAAAACTGACATTGGAAATGTCTAACAGGGAACTGACTAAAAATAAAAAAAAAACATACATATGAGAAATGTAAGCATCACTAAAGGCTGATTCTGATGAGAAAATGGTCTTTTGCCATGATGACACACTCTGGCTTCTCTGAGACAGAGCTGTTTATACTAGTCTTGGAATATTCTCTTTCACTTTCAAAAGTGAAAAGTGTCTCTGATTGAGACATTCACTACATAGTCACTGATAGACTGGCCCCAATTAATGTGGCTTTGCAGCATTCTACCTATCTAGGAACAGACAAAGGCAGAATTAAGTTCGAAATTCAAAACTGAGATGGTACTAGGCAGGAATGGCTGGAAGTCATAAGGATGTGGTGTCCAAAACATCAAAAAATGATGCCCCTCAAATGCCAGATCAGCAGTGTTGGACTGCAAAGTAGCACAAGGTCCAAGAATGATAATTGATAATAAAGTAAGGATCAAGATCAACAGGGGTTAAGAAATGTGAGATATGCTAAGACAGGTTTGTCACCAGAAAATGGAGCTTCAGATTATGAGATTTTGGCAGTGAGAGAATTTCCAGATCTGAAGAGGCCTAAGGAACACGCGAGCAGTGGTGGCAGAAGTCAAGTGGAGGCAAAACTCTTTAACATTCAGAAAGCTGGAAATTTTAGAATGTATAAGGGACACATGGCTTTAAAGCATTACACTCTCTCAGAAGGACTGTCTTTATTAAATCTCATACAGTAACTATCCATATATTTTGTCAAAAGCCTGTTGGAAGAAATGTTCTTAGGTAGCCGCCATGGAGTCACTATAGAAACATCTAATGCAACTGACTAACTTGTGAAAGTTAAAAAATTCTAGCATAAACATAATTCACAGTTCAATATTAATCTTAAAAAGTATTTTCATAGCCGTGGTTGGTGTGACTCAGTGGACTGAGTGACAGCCAGTGCACAGAGAGGTCACTGGTTTGATTCTCATGCCTGGGTTGCAGGCCAGGTCTCCAGCTTGGGGGCGAGCTAGAGGAAGCAGACCCATGTATCTTTGGCACATTGATGTTTCCCTCCCCCTCTTTCTACCTCCCTTTCCCTCTTTCTGAAAGTAAATAAATAAAATCTTTAAAAAATTATTTTCATAAAAGGGTTAAAATTAAAAGAATTGGACATCTAAAGTTAAGTGTGATAATACTTATGTTATACGCATACTTAATTTTGGGAAGTGATGAATCTTAAGCTCAGTGGTTTCTTATATTTTCTATATAATATATATTTTGGTGCATATCAATATTTATATTTCCTTTAAACTAGATGAAATAGGAAATCTCCTGTATAAATATAGAATGGTTAGTAAAGTACTGTGCTGGGAATCTAACTTAACTCCAACATGTGTGTTTGTCCCACCTTTAATTTCTCCTGTTTTGTATTAAAAATAAATTTTCAATTTTGTCCATATCATCTAGTTTTAAAATACATAAAGCTATATAATATATATTCAGCATATAATCAACCTGATCCTCACATTCATGGGCCAAGTCCACTAATAATCTAAGAGATGGTGAAATAATGTGGTTTTCCTTCTGCAGGAGCATTAAGAAGTGAATGTATTCCTAATTCACTACATTCTTGGTTCCTTCAACATCTAAAAGGGAGAAAGTAATTTCTGAATTTACTGTTAAGAATTACATTGCCGAAACTTCAGAACATGACAGGATCTAGTTTATCTCTATGTCCCAGACCCCAGTCTGGAACCTGCCACCTTCTCCCGGTGTAAGCTTGGACTACCTAACTAAACGCTTTGTGCCTTTTGTCATCTGTAAAAGGAATAACATCAGAATTTATGTGTTTATTGCAAGGACTGCATGAGGATTAGAGAGCTTAAAATAATGCCTAACTCATGTAGTAACTGTAAAAAAATGTAGGCATTATTGTACTCAATAGTTTGAACCATTATTAACATTTTATTAAAATAATTTAAATTTTAATTAAATTATTTTTAATTTTAATGATTTAAATTTTTATAATTTTAATAATTTAAAAATTTTAATGATAACTCTGCATTAAGTTTTGTTATCATTATATTTACCATGTTTTTATTCATCACCTAGTATTAAATGATTAATCTTATAATCATTTACCTACTTTTGACACACAGTGTGGTGTTGCTTTACAAGGGAATGTGGAACAAGCCAGACTGGATTTGAGACTTGACTATTATTTATTAACACTTGACTCTGGCTTGTTGCTTAATCTATTTAAATTTAAATTCATTTTTCTACCATTATCATAAAATAATAGTATTCCTCACAGGGATGTTATAATAATTTAACAAGATAATATGCAAACTTGATTACTTGATCTGCATAGTTTTGTAATTATTCTCTGTACTTATTTAAAATAAACACTTTAATAATAAAATATAATTAACCTCTGATCAACATGTGTGGTTTTTTACTGAATTCATTGGGGTGAAATTCATCAATAAAATTATATAGATTCCACGTGTATAATTCTATGATATGTCATCTGTATATTGAATTGTGTGTTCAGCACCAAAAGTCAAGTCTCCTTCCATCACCATTTATCCCCCTTTACCCTCTTCTACCTCCCCCAACCCCTTTCCCACCAGTTGTCATCACACTGTTTTCTATGAGGGTTTTTTCTTAATCCATTCACCTTTTTCATCCAGTCCCCCAACCCTCTTCCCCCTCTGACAACTGTCAGTCTGTTCTCTGTTTCTATGAGTCCATCATGTGTTTTTAAATCAATCTCTCCCATTTTCTTTTCTTTTTCCGTTCCCTATGGCACTATTAAAGTTCAAGACCACTTCATCTTCAACCTGGCCATTGCCTCCAAACTTGCACTCTTTGAAGAGCAAGATAACATTTTTTACACAATCAGTTTAATGAAATATTCTGCATTCTTGCTCAAAAACCCTTAACCTCACCTCAACCCTGAGATTATTGATTGATGTACTTTATTTTGAATATTCAGTGTGCTTTCTAATCTATTATAAACAATATCATTTCACATTGAGGGGAAATATCACAGAACAATGTCTTCTACTATGGCCCCTCCTCCTTCTTTAGAATAATTTTTAAAACCCTTAAGTGTCTCATATAATCCTAATGTTTCAAGTTTTTTACTCATTTCCCATTATTACTCATCCTTATCTTCTGCTAAACTGCTAGCAATTACCCAGAAAGCTTTCATTTTGCCATTGAAATTTCTTAATTGATATATTTTATTTGCCTGAACTGATCTGTTGACATCTCTCCTTAATACTCTTACCCATCATTCAAGGCCCAGTGCAAAGTCATGGTTAATATCATAGTCAGAAATTACATTTCTCACCACGCTCTATTGTCAAAATGCTATATTTATTTTTCTCACAAAATGTATCATTTTCTTATTCTAGTTATAGCTGGGTATTCATTGTTATCGCCTCATAAAAGTGTATGATTTTATTTATCTATGTACTTATTCCCTCTTCTAGTATAGTCCTTTCAATAGTGGATTTCATAAAGTATGTGATCATTAAATGCTTCATTATTTAATTAATCACTAGAATTTACATCTTTACTTGATGAAAATGTAAACAATAATAAAGGGATATCTTTGTAAAAACCACGCTATCATCAAAATTCAAGTAATTAGCATTTAGAACAGGGGTGTAAAACTCATTTTCATTGGGGGCCACATCAGCCTCGTGGGTGCCTTCAAAGGGCCAGATGTAACTTTAGGACTGTATAAATAAATGTAACTACTCCTGAACTAGGGGCAAGGAGCTCGGCGCTGATGCTGGGTAGAAAGAAGGTGCTGGGCTGGATAAAACAAGGTGGAGGGCCGAATTCAGCCAGCAGGCAAATCCCCAGTGAATACCTAGCTATAACTAGAATAAGAAAATGTGTTTGCCACCTGTGATTTAGAAACTGCAAGCAATACTTATTATAATTGTCATACATTGGATTTCTTGAACACACTGAAGGATACTTTATTGAGAAATATTTTTTGAAATTTATTATGAAAGATTGACTTTAAAATAAATCATAGACATGAATGTAATAAAGAGAATGCTGATAGCCACACCCTTTTAAATGTAAAACATTCACTCGTTACTTTCCAGGGATCTGCCCCCAGTTCACTCTGTCCTCGCTTACACGAGGTTCTTGATCACCTGTAGCTGCCTGGTCATAGAAGGGTCACTTACATGGTGGCTACCCTCAGGACTCGAGTTACTCCATGACAGGCAAATTTAATTGTCAAAGTAATGAGCATGTTGACATGGAATAGAGAGAAGAATTTTAAATAATGTCATCATTAAATAATATAGAAAATCTGGTGTATAATTAATTATTTAAAAAAGAAGAAAACTTTTCAAGAAAGTTGAAAGAATCTGGTAGTTAGAAGATAATTAAATATATGTTTTAGACTTTTTTTTCTGGCTAAAACCAAATATTAAGTTTGTCCAAATTACTAATATTGTGCATTTTAAAAGAAACTGAGTAAGGAAAAAAGGTAAATAAATATTTTATGGCTTTGATGATCTAATATACATTTTATTCGTCACTTTACATTAGAAAATGATCTTAGAGAGGCAATTTAGTGACAAATGGAGCTTATTAGAGTGGTTATTTATGAAACTTTGGTAATTAAATAATTTAATAAAATGAAAAAGTGCTGAAATAAATATCAGATTGTTTAAATGTAATTGTAAATCACTTTTAAATTTTGGTATTTATTCTTTAAGGTATTGTAAAAAATGGAAAATCCATTTAATTTCCAACTCTTAATTAAAGAAAAAATTATCTTTAAAATATCTAAGCATTTTCTTTTTCTTACCCGTTTTATGTTAATGTTACTTATAATTTATCATGAGCTGTTTCTTCCTGAAGTAGAAGAGAAAGTTTTTACTGTTGTTTGCTGTAAGGCTGTATTTTATTTTCATTTTAATTAGCCCTTCTGACTATTTTCAGAAAATAAACTCTACAGTGTTGATAATTGATAGACCTATATAAATTTGACCTTTAATTCAGCTTGTATAGAAATATCTTTATATATCATTGTTAATAAGATAAGTTTTATCATCCTGAGCACAGTTTATTCCCTTTTTTCTTAGTCATTATGGTTTAAGGTTTCATAATTTATACATCACCAATTGTCAGAGTTGTGAAAAGGTTTTAAATGTATTTTTGTATTGAATAAGACAATAAACACTGCACTTTGTATCACTTATTTGTGTTGATATTCTATTATTTCATATGAAGGATTTTTAACAGTATAATAAAATTAATTTTTTTTCAAATTTTTCTCAACTTAAAATATAATTTCCTGACAAATATTTTTTCTTTTTCTAACAACCTACAGAATCATCAGAATAAAAATATGCTGAAGCAAAGTGAAATAAAAACCAAGAATATACGAAAAAGACGTAGTAGATGTGATCACAGTCTCCCAGTAAACAGTGAAAGAATGGATGTCTCCAATGTTTGATGATATTATCCATAAGGAGCCAGCAGAAATATAAGCCTATCGTAAATCAGGCTACGCACATGCAACTAGCATCACTTACTTCAAATAGCGGAGAACAGATCATAGCTATTCAATCCAGTGGGAACATTTGTAATATATATGTGTACTTTATGTTCAATGTGCTTGAAAAAAGCATTTCCCCACAGAAATTTCTGTCCGAAAATTATCTCTATGACCCGGTCTAATAATCTAATATTAAGTGTATAAACAACTTTAAATCTGCATGGAAACGTCGGCATTGTACATCTTTAACTTGAAGTTCAAGTTACACCTCAAGAACGTGAGAAGCAACTGTGGCAGGAGACGAGTCTGGTTAACAAAGAGTGCTGTAGGAAAACCAAGAGTGCTGTTAAAAACAAATCATATTTCTCAGTGGTAAATGTGACAACTGAAAAAAAATCCCCAGGGATGTGACTTAAGAAAACTAATAAATAATGAATTAATAATAGTGCTATCTACAGACTGCCATCCACAAATGAGTGACTGAGGAACATCCATATTTTAATCTTTATAACAAGAGTATAAAGCCGAAAAGGTTCACTATTAGCATGCCTGTTTTTCTCAAACATGTTCAATGGAACACCACAATTATAATCAACTAAAAAATGGTCAGTTTTTAAGTAAATTTAGAAAGCTGTTGCAGGACATATTCCCACTCAGAGATACATAGTGCATGTCAGCACCCTGAACACTCTAGAAGTCCGGAGTATGGAAACCTGTTTGCTTTGTTCAGTACAGAGTTCCCCAAACATTTTCCCCAATGCATTCCCTACTCACACACATTTTAGAATAGGTGGGATGATATCCCCAGAATACACTGTGGAAAAACTGGTCTAATCGCCTGTATTTTACAAATTCTGTAGGAATACTTACTGAAAGGGGGGTGCATTGTTGAACATAGAGGCTCAAAAAAGAGTTAAAAGCTAATGTATCTCCACAAATATTTTTGAGAGACTATGTATAGTACCACTAAATCCTGTTTACAATTTGATTTCCCAGCCGCCTTTAAATGCTGGGGAGAACATGCTGAACACTGCGAGGTGTCTGCGCTGCTTCACGGGCGCGACCTTTTATAGTTGATCAGAATTGAGGAAGAGCTCTGGTTCTGCATGAGATTTGTCGGTTGCTGTAAGCATAATTTAGTTCCTAAAAGGGGGATCACTTCTTGCCTTGAACAAAATCACATTTCTGGACCTGAAAATTAAGGACAAGACATGAAGGGATGGTCATTCTACATAGGCAGTCCCTGTGTAAGGTCTTGACTAAGAATTCCTTCCAGATTCTCAAGAAAACATCTTAATTTTCTACCCTGTTATAAAAGTCAGCATAATAGCTTAATGCAGAGAGCACATTGGCAGAGCCAATGGTTCATCAACATGAATTTGTGATATAGGCACATTATTGTCCAAATTTTAATTAAAATATCAAAAAAAGGGAGCTAAGTGGACTTTATGCACCTAGTAAGCTGCCCTGAAGTCTAGTCACACTAGGTCACTATAGAGATAGAAAATGTAAGCTCGATTTATTTTACTAGGTAATTCCAGTAGGAAATTCTAATATTTTTATGATTGTTTCTGAGTTAATTTGTATATCTTCTTCTCTCTGAAATGTTTTGCATTCTTTTACTTTAAAAATTTCCTTCTCTAAACTGACTGCATTTACCAGCATGCACTTCTCTTTGGGCTCAGATCTGCGTCACGGCCATCTGCAAAATGTTTCTGGTAAGACAGAACTCTGGTTCCAAATGATGATAAAGTTCACCCTGGAAATGAAGCCCCTCAGAACAAATTGATGATATTTGTACAGTCTTAGACCATTTTAAAGGAATCTCAAAACAACATTTTCTGAAAATAAAAATTCTGCATTTCACATTCTTTTTACACACGATTTTCTAATTACTCTCATCCTATAAAACTATGTTGTGTGTGTGTGTGCTTCATGTGTGTGTGTGTGTGTGTATTTAGAAGAGGAGAGCTGCACAGGAGGCATTGGTGAAATGAACTTGTTGAACTTGAAATTGCAGCTATCCTACTTGCCCGGAACTGAGGGAATATTAGGCAAATGTCATTAGAAATAGTACAGAACCACCATGCAGACACAGATGAGCAAGCTGATTCTCTCTGCGGGACTAGGCGATGGGACTTGGTAAGTTTGCTGACTTTCGCTTGTCTCATGGTTCATAGACCTTCTCGTCCCCATGGCGTTTCGGCCTGCAGCATATTGAGTTTATAAAGCTGTAACACTTGGCTTCTTCAACTAAAGTAGTCTCTTAGGTTTTTAATATCTGAAGATTTTTCTCATTATTAAGAAGAACCTTTCATGCAGAATGCAATGGGTCATCTCTCAGCCAAATCTTAAAAGATACTATGAGCTTCCTTAAAAGATACTATAGATTCCCATCTCTTTCACCCTTAAATTTTAAGGACAATTTGTTTTCTAAAGCATGGCATCTAGAACCTCTTTAATATAAGTTCCATTTCAAGTGCTAATAACAACCATCCATTTGGAAAATATTTAAGATGACTTTTTCCCCTGTATTTTAGCTATTATACTTTATTATAGTTCCAAATGGCATCCTTTCCAAGTTTTTTTGTTTGTTTGTTTGTTTGTGATATCAAAGACAGACCTCAGCCTGTAATGACATCCTTCTCCTGCTCCCTGTGCTAATCCCTTCTCAGCAATGCGGTTCCCACAGAATCTGCCATTTCCTTACCTGTTCTGATATGCTTAAAATCCAGACTATTCAGAGTTGAGAACTAAACCCAGGTCAGTCAGTCAATACTTTTACTAATATATCTTGAACTCAAAATAAAGAGCGACCAATTAAACAATTTCTCTCTGAATGTAAAACTGAAGTTATTTAGAGAATGCCAGAATATGCCTAGGATAAGAGGCAGCACAGAGGATAAAGGAGGCTGATTCCACTGGGAAAACGTACCCATTTTCTAGTTCGTCCGTCCTAAAGCACCTGCACCTTGCTATCCTTCCCACGTGTGCCGTGTTGCCTTCAACAGTTCCTTCAGGGTCACGATCCCACAGACTAACTCTCTCTCTCTCTCTCTCACTCTCTCTCTCACGCCTCTCTCTCTCCTCCCTCTCTCTTTTACTCTCTCTTTTCCATTGCATGGGAAAACAATGACCCGTGTTAACTGACCCACAACCTAGATTTCCCGGAAGTAGATACGCTGGCTGGATAAACCGCGCAAGGTCAGAAAATCCCTTAAGGACCTGAGGCCCTCCTGTCAGTGCCTGGACAAGTGTAGCTGCCGTATCCCGAGGCCCCACAGAAATAAGGATTTGGGTCACTGCATTGGTAAGCCACCAAATGTAGCAAAAGACAAGTGCCACTTCAATTTACAACTTATCCCACCTACTAGGACTGCCAGTGGTGAAAAGGCTTTAGCTGTCAGGAAATATTTCAGCTGCAAAGAACCATCTTATCCGAAATCACACCTCCCCTACTCAGGAAGGCACACGTGACCACAAATCCATGAAAGGAGATAGAGCCCCAGCTGCCGTATCCCCTGTCTGTACAAGTCTCAGGCTAATCCAGGCCCCGTGCTCCCCATGGGGCCAGTCAGTGCCGCCATTCCTCTGCATCACAGTTTGACTTGTCTCTCTGCTCAATCCTGTTCCCTTGAAGTAATGTCATCATCTAGATTATTAAGAAATATTTTTATTAAAATGCAATAAACTCCATGATACTTTTTAAATTAAAATTAAATTAAATCTTAGGGTAAAGGCAAGACTGATATTGAAAATGAAAGTGAAGTATAATCCATATAAGAGAAATCAGTACATTAATATTTCTGCCAGGTGGTAAGAAAAATGGTAAGACGATACTTATATTGACAATTCAAACATATTTTTTCCTTCGCACGGTGTTCTATCAAGGTCCCATCGTCACCAGGAAAGTGCTTTCCTTTTTAGTGCCTGCACTGCAATCTTTCCTTTATACTAATTCAGCTATCACAGACTCCCTTAAAATATTTGATGGCAAACCATGGTAATTTTGTATAATTACTCACGTCCAGACAATGGACCTAGGTTAGTTTCTGTCTACCTGGAAGCCAGAAAAGGAACATTTCTTCTCTATATGAACATCAAATCATACTTTTTAAAATAGCTGCTTGGAATGATTGTTTCTCCAAATATTTAAACATATGTACATTTAGAAAACTTTTAAGAGATAAAATATGGTGTTTGGTGGCATATTGGTTGAGAAGTTACTGTAGGTAATGGATTCACTAGCCATCCTCTTTTCTAGCTTTTAGCACAAAATTCAGAGTCATGGTCAATGACTTTTTTTCACACAATGAATCAGTGGTTATGTGTTATGAATATGTTGTAGGATATGCTTGCATAGTGTCTATGTGGTTTCGGGGGTGTGTGCGGGTGGTGTAAGCATCCATCCCTGGAAAAGTAAATAAGTAAAACACAGTGCATGTACCTTATGAAGTATCATGCAACCATGTGCAGCAGATGGGTATATATGCAGCTATTAACAACAGTATTTAGGCAATTAAAAGGAAAAATTATAATAACATTTATATAAATTAAAAATCTGTGCACAACATAGTTGAAGTCTATTTGCCAGAACACAAAGGAATGAAATGATCACTAAAAACAACAGAATGACTACAAAGAGGGAAAGTGCAGATAAGGAAAGTGGGAATGGAGACATAAATAAAAGGAATGCTAGAAGAGTAAATAAATAAATAGTAAATAGCAAACAGTGAGTGAGAGATTTTGTAGGGGCCAATGACGTAATGATGACAAGGTTTCATAAATTAATCCACGTCATTATCTCAATCTTCTGCAGCTGAACTTAAAAACAAAGTAAAAACTGCCATGGAAAGATCCATTCTATTAATCTCCCTGTCTGTCCTCGCTGCTACTGTTTTAATTCTTATTTTTTCACATTCTCTGTGAAAAAAATAAGTCTATGTTATATTATCAGTTTTCTAAATGTTCTCATTATCATTAATGTGTCCAATTAAAATATTTTCATACTCTTGAAGCTCTTATCCTCTTATAAAGCAAATCTTATTTTATCAATGCCCAAAGATAAACTTAACATGAAAATATCTTTTATATTCTGAACCATATTCTGGTATGTTATGATCCAATGGCAATAATAGTTTTATTGTTTCACAAATTTTCTCATAATGTATACTATTCCTACTTCTTTGTTTCCATAACAAATATTCTTCTTTCATTCAAGTATTTATTGTAATACATTATCATTCATTATTATCTGGAAACTCTCTCTGTGGTCTAAATTTACTGTAGTATGTGTTCTTAATGGGAAAAATAACAAATGCTTCTGTGTTTTTTTCCATACTCCTATGCTCGTAATACTTCTGGCAGTAGAGGTGTGGGTTTCTACACATCAAGCAGTTCTCTGAGACACCAGCTGGATGTCCTACAATTTGACTCAATTCTGACACAGTTCACCTGGACACAGACCCCACACCTTCAGGGTTCAGTCCCAGGAGACTGGCTGCCCCTTTGAGATGCAAATTGCAAGTCCAGGTTGTTATTTGCGCTTCTGGCCAACTGGCTATAAAACAAGATGTGCCTGTGACTCCCCTCCCCTGTCCTCAGGCTCCATTAATTTACTAAAATGGCTTACAGAACTCAGGGGGCACATCTTAATTGCTAGGTTACTGGTTTAATGATAAAAAGGTGCAACTCAGGAACAGCCAGATAGAAGCGATGCACAGAGCCAGGTGTGCGGGAAGGGGCACAGAGCTTCCACGCCCTCTTCTCTACTCTCCCCAAACCTCCACATGTTCACGCACCCAGAAACTCCCAAAATGTGCTTTGGGGATTTTTATGCAGGCTTCATCGTGTAAGGATCCGTAATTAGTTCACTCTCCAGCCCCACTTCCATTCGCTGCACAGAGGGATGGGACTGAAAATTCTAAGCTTCCAACCTTGGCTAGCCTCCATCCTGAAGCCATCCAGGAGCCCAGGAAGAGTCCCCTCATTGGAATCAAAGATACTTCTGTCACCCAGGAAGTTACAAGAGATGTAGTAGCTCTGTGTCAGAAACTGGGGTTGAAGAACAAATTGTGGAATAAAAGATAGCCCTGGTGGTCTAATCATTAAGGACATTTCAACAGTTTTAGAAGCTCCCTGCCAGAAACCAGGGCAGGAAAAAAAAAAAAAAAATATATATATATATATATATACACACTATATATATATGTATAATTTCATAAAATACATATAGAATTAATATATATACTTTCACTTATTCTTTTTTTATCTCTAATTTCTTGCAATAACTTGAATATACAAGCAAAGTACTTGGCAGGACCTCATAAACACCAACTGAGGCTTAAGATGCACTGTCAAGCATGGAGGAGTGATCAGAGTGCCTACAGCAGAGCGGCTCATGACAGACGAGTGTGCCCACTGAAAATATCTACAGAATGTGTAATAAAAATAAAGTGTAAAACTAATTGTTTTGGAAGGTAAAATACTAAAGTATTCTGAAAAAATATGCACAATATGAAATTTACTGTTAACCATTTTTAAGTATACAATGCAATAGCATTAAGTACATTCACACTGTTGTACAAAATCACCCCTCTATCACTGAAAATCTTCACCATCCCCAACCGAAACTCTGTACCCCATTAAATAATCACTTCCCAACGCCTCTCCCCAGCCCGGCAGTCACTGTTCTATTTTCTGCCTCTGTAAATGTGACAACTCTAGGGGACTCATTACTAGCGTAATCATACAATATATGTCCTGTGTCTGGCTTATTGCATTTCATTCCATAACATCTTCAAAATTTACCCATGTTGTAGTATGTGTCAGAATTTTCTTCTGTTTTCAGGCTGAATAAAATCCCATTATATGTATACACCACCTTTTGTTTATAAATTCATCCATGGATGGATACATAGGCTGCTTCCAACTTTTGACAATTACGAATAATGCTGCCATAACACAGGTATACCAATATACCTTTGGGACAATACTTTCAATTATTTTGGGTGTATTCCCATAAGTGAAATTGCTGGATCATATGATAATTATAAATTAATTTTCTGAGCAACTCCACACTGTTTTCCACAATGTCTACACCGTTTTACATCCCTATGGGCAATGTGCAAGTGTTCCAATTTCTCCACATTCTCATCTGCACTTGTTGTCTTCCGCTTTGTTCCGCTCTGTTTTGTGTTTTAGTGTAACAGTAACTGAAAGAGCTTTCCAGCAGTTCTGTGTCCATGCTTCTGAAGTGTATTCTGTAATGTTCAGTCAGAATTTTTAAAAATATAATTCTGTTCACATTACTAACCTTTTAATATCTTTAGATGTTATGTAGTGACCTAATGATGATGTTATGTAGTGACCTAATGATGATAAACATAATTTTTAAGATAAAATAGAATTGATTCACTTCGATTTTATTTTTATTTTTAGCTTTATTTGTTGTTATAGGTTTCCCCCACAACTGCTTTCATTCTAAAGGCTGGCTTCCTGAACTCGTAGACGTTAGTTGAAGAAGTCAGACCTCTTCTTGAATTAAATTCTGAAAAGCCTTTCAACAATTTTATTGATCATTTTCTACTCATTTTCAGTTATCAACTTAGACAGCAATACCTCCTTTAAGTCTCTTTATTTTTAGGCAGAATACCAGTCTATATCTGTTTACAAAAATGCATCTCTCTCACTGCATTTTAATTGCCTGGTATTTATTTGCTCCCCCAGTAAGTTGAACTAGTAATCTTAGTGCCTAGAGTAGTTCCTAGGAAAAGGGAAACAATGTTTGCTGAATGACTTACCACGAAGTGTTGATTTTAAGAAAACAATCTGACTTTAATACCATTAAAACATAATCATTTATTTTTATTATTAAATAATAAGTTTTATTACACAAAATGGGAACTGTAGAAAAACATTGAAGAGAAAATGCCCACAATGCCACCATACACATGTGAACACAAGATTTTCTATTGGAAATAAGTTAAATATAATAAATACCAGTAAGCCTTGCAAATTAAGACTATCTTACTAGTAGAAAAGGGATAATATTCTGACACACTGATATTGTAATATTTATAGTATGCTAATACTGTACATACTAATAAGACATAAATATACTAGAGGAGTCAATCAGAAAGAACAAAA